>WIGN01000215.1:0-71114 GCA_014235955.1 Colletotrichum sojae | reverse complement strand
TTGGGCATCTGGATCTTCATGCTCGCCGCCGACGCGTTCATCGCGCTCTGGAAGCACGCGCCGTAGCCCGCGGCGAACAGCTCCTCCGGGTTCGTCTTGCCCTTGTCGCCCTCGCCGCCGAGGGCCTTGGCCATCGTCAGGTCCACGACGAGGTCGTCGCCCTCGACGTGGCCTGTGCGGGCGCCGACGACCTTTGCGCGGGCGCTGTAGAGGACTGGGGCTGTGTCGGTGTTGAGGAGGCGGGTTTGGATGCGTGATTGGATGGTGACGGCCCGGGGAGAGATCCGAGGGATCGCTTTGGGGGCGAGTTGGGCGAGTCGGAGGGCGCGAAATGAGGCAGCCATCTTGAAGTACGTGATTTCAATGGTTGATTCTTGTTCGATCTAGGATGATAGATGAGGAAAAAGTGTGTTGTTGAGAGATGGTGGTCTTTTTTAACCGTGATTCTAATCCAAAAGCGGATCAACGAGTGTAATGGTCACAGTGACGTAAATGATCTCAGTCTGCAGACTCAACAACGATTGTCGTCGGCTGAGTCATCTTCTAGACCCCTCCGAAGAATGGTGATGTTGAGATGTATGAAGAATTGTTTCTTTACCATTCTCAGCTGATACATAGCCAATTCTTCCAAAAGGATGCGCAACTCATCTCGACTGCAGGGACTGGGCTCAAGTTGAGTGTGATACCGGTCGTCCCCAGCAGTAATGTCCTCAATTGCGATGGCCGTCCGATAAAAGACGAGATAATTCACTCTGTTATTTGAACCATCGTCGAGATTCTCAAAGATGAAGTTACGGACGGTCAAATGAATGTCAGTAACATTGAGTTCTGACAAGAAGTTAAGAACATCTCTTTAATGCAGTCTGGCGGCGGTAAAACAAACGAATCATTGCGTTTGACGAGTGAAACTTGGGCTACAGTAGCTGTGCCTCATCGCTTGCAACTAATACCGACGGTCTTCGGTCCTCCAAAACATTTAGGTGAAGTTTACGGCACATGTTCTGCTTGAGACCCCTAAGAAGCTGAAATGATCCCATGAGTAGACTCCCGGTCTTCTAATACTGTGTGGTAATCTTCAGATCCTGTAGGTAGGCGAGGTCGACGCAACCCACGACGTTTTACCTCATAAGAAGCAGTTGCCAACAGGTAGGATCTCTCTGAAACTCAAAGGAGGGCATGTAGAAAACAGATCCGGAGATGGGTAAACGGCCCCGGCCGATCAGGGATCACCGGCACTGCCCCCCCGGAGTCCAGGAAAATGGTCCAGCTTATCTCAGTCTCTGGAAGCACGTGATGAGGTAGGATCGTCAGGTCCGGTTCACATCAGCTGCTGTCTTGAGCCACAGCCAATGAGCAAGTGCTGCCATTGTAAGCGAGGGCGTCCGGAAAGGCAACGTGTCTCGCTAGGACCCTGTTTCCATAAATGCTCATGCAATGCCACAGTCACATTCAGCACCTTCATGCAGAAATGAAACCAAGAGGGTGAGACTGGAGGAATGCAGGAGACAGCAGTTGGTTCGTTCATGCAGTGTGATCACCATCCGGAGCGGGGCCTCAGCTTCAACCCAGTCTACCGGGTCGCGAGAATCTGTGTTGGCCGCAACTCAGAGACGACTCTGGACTCTGGCCGGAAGGCGGGAGCAACGACCAACCATGACTGCATTGGAGATGAGCCAGTGAGGCACGCAAAATCTCTACACCCTCAACCAACCACTGTGACCACATCCCCCGGATTTTCCACGAATGGACGGGACATCATCTGAGGGGTCCTCGGTGGTATTGAGCTGCACCTGCTAGAATACCAAGATCATACTATTGATCTGAGGGTCGCTTATTGATCCTCGGACTTTGACTTTCACGTTGGCCGCATACTCATCTCTGGACTTGGATGTCGACATGAACGAGGAGCCTGCGGAAGGGTCATCCAAAAGATCTGAGAATAACATTTGATATCTAGAGATTGGGTCCATATCACTATACACGCTCTGGACAACATAGATCTAAGTCCATAGATGACGGTCTCTTTTCCTAGTTCACATAAGCTATTCTGGATAAAGTCTTGCATTTGTCTGGTGGGATATGATAGTTGCGCCCGAGGCTCTTCCCAAGTCCCAGCAATTTGTTCTCCTGATGTTGAATGGATTCAACAAGGAGGCTGTGCATACACCCCTTGCATTGGAGGGTGATAGGAAGGTAAAACACATATCCCCGATGCTTCACGTAATGGAATGAGAGCCTCCAGAGAGCGGATAAGTCCGAAATGCTAGTCGTGTTTACAGACTTTTCGTATGGATAAGTCCGAACCCGGTGCGGCGATTAGTTGATGCCAAGATCGAGAACTGTTGTGTCGAGGAGCTTTTCCGAAGCCATAGGCGGCAAGGTCGAGCAGAGTGGTGCTTAGCCGTTTCTCGTCGACTCGGAGCCGTGGAGATGGCGGCCTCTCATACCCCGGAGAACAGAGACAAACGGGAAAAGCGTGGTCTTTGGTCTAGGAACCGTCCGCTCGGGACGACCAACGCCAGTTGGCTCTAAGCAGGCGATGGTGTTGAGGAGGGACCAAGACGGGACGAGATGGAGGGGAGCAGGCTGGCTGTGGCGGCGGGAAGGGAGGGGAGGGAGGAAGAACATAGGTTCAAGCTCGCCGGGGGGCTTTAACGGAGATGTCGTCCAAGCCGGGCCAAGAGGTCACAAGAGATGAGTGCCAACACAGATGCGTCTTCTTGGCACGACTCTGAGATTGGTTCAGCTACAGCAGAACGACCGAACCGAACTACCCCCATGTCAGTAAAACCCCCGCCTCCAGAGTGCAGCCTGCACCACAATGGCATGATGTCTCGTGGAAACCACCGTCCCCCTCTCTTGGCTAAACGCAGATCTCTGCCACCCTTTTGAAGAAATCATCAATCAACAACAGGACGAGACAATTGCTCGGTTCGAGCCCCCATGGGCGTGCAGTGCCTGGGGCTAATCTTTCCCCAGATTCGGGGAAGGAAACCGGCAGGCGGTGGGCACGGACGACGGGGCCCCGGATCCTGAGAGAGGGGAGCCCATGCCATGCCATGTCACTCCGCATTGCAACCCTGCGGCCAGACGATGGCCGGCGAGGAAAAACATCCATGTAGAGGTATGCACCCCGACGAGCTCCACTGAACAAACATGGCTCACTGTTGCTGCTTGGGGGAAGGAAAAGGTGGCCAGAGCGGCCGCAGATATGCGGAACAGTATCTGGAGCTAGAGCTCGAGGTTATCTCAAGAAGAGAGAGAGGATGGCGGAAACGTGCTCGTGTCCGAAATAGACGGCACGCAGTTACATCGAGGGTAGGTTGCCGAGCAGCTGCAGGCTGCGGCACTCCGCCTCGAGAGTGGGAGTCATTGGGAGGATGCTGCATGCAGGAGGGACTACCTAGGTAGAATTGTAATCCGGGGAAAGAGAGGGTATCTATCGTGGGTCAGCAATCTGCATGCATTTACCTAAAGGTCAAAATAGTCTAAGCGCGTCGTCGAGTGCTGCATGGCAGATGACTGGAAACTGGGGGGGCATGTGTCCAATGTGACTCCTTGTGGGAGTGTTCCCATTCGTTGTTCGGTCTCGGGTCAGAAAATCGTGGGGTTTTCCGACGGCAAGTTAGAGATGAGGAAATGTGTGAGGTTCCACCGTTGCAGTTCATCTAAGGCCATTCAATTAAGCTCATCTGCATGTCTTCCTTGGTGAGTGAGTGCGCCTGTGCCAGTAAGTGTGAGCTGTGAATGTGTGTGTGGCTGATGATCGACGCCAACAA
Organism: Colletotrichum sojae; assembly: GCA_014235955.1. NCBI lineage: Eukaryota > Fungi > Ascomycota > Sordariomycetes > Glomerellales > Glomerellaceae > Colletotrichum > Colletotrichum sojae. The sequence continues at coordinate 67,335 of WIGN01000215.1, read as the reverse complement.
GCCTGGAGGCCCAGACAGACGCCAACCAAGTTCGGTCACGACATGGACATATCCGCGACAAAGTGCGGTTTTCCGTGCTGCTCATTTTTCCGTGATGACCTTGGCATGCGCCGGCACAGCGACGCCAAGGGGGGAGAAAAGGGAACGGGGGATGGAAAAGTGGTGTAAAGGCGCCCGTCAACGCCAAGCATTCCTCATAGCTTGGGGGATGGCAGGTACCGACAGGGGGATTGCCATGGCGCTGTGCCTCTCACGTCGCTGGGCGCGTATTGCGGAGGCGGTCAATTTCATGGTCATGGATGGGGAGTCGTAGTCATGATCGAAGAGCTTGACATAGCGACCTCTGGTGGCGAGGCAAGACTCATGAGTACTTGTCTTGAACGGGATACTGAATGGGGACGATTGAGTGTATGAGTAAGCGGGTGAGTGTTGAATGAGTGAGTGACGGCGTGAGCGATGAGTGAATGATGAATGTCTCAGTGAGAGAGGAACGCTCTATGCCGCGAAGGGACAGAAAACATCCCGAACTTGGCCTGACGAAGGCCCAGAAGGGTCTGGCGGCAGGCCGCGGTACTAGACCCCGTCCGCCCAGCCACGAGAAGGAGGACGAGTGAGTCTAAAGCCATGCAACAGCTCCGGCTTTGGCGTTAGGATGGATGTCTTGTCTTGGACCGGGAGGTGGACGCCTTTTTAAGAAGAGTCTTGGCTCGCCATCCCCCCTGTATCTTCTTCCCCGCACTCCGCACTCGCGGAAAAGCCGTCGTACCCCATCTACCCCATGGGGATTGCTATCTTCTCCACCAATTAGGCCTGACAAACTCCGCTCCTTTCAAGGTCTTTGGTGTGCTCTGCCATTGCTCTGGACCCCGGCGGTACGGGGGAGGGGCTGCGAACGGTGTGGGAGAAAGGTACTTCGACATGGGGTGGCAGGCCGGGATGGAGTTGGATAGCAAAACAATATCGGACGGGATATATATCTGAGCTTCCTCGAGCTGTAATTTTCAACTTCGTGTCCTGGCCCCTTCAACCTGCGAACTTCAGGGACAACAACGTCGACTCTTCCTCACCAAGTGATAAAGGGCTGGAAATCTGTCCTTTGTCCCCGTTCTTCCTCTCATTTTCAACACTTCCTTTCCCTTGAGCACGATCGCCGACCTCGCCGGCAAGCGCCCAAGTCGAGATGGCTACCAACACACAAGCTGGCAGACCCGGGTCGCCTCAGGACAAGGTTGCCGTCAACCAGATGGAGCATGTCTTCACCACCGACGACCCCGCGCTCATGAAGCAGCCCGTCATCGAGAAGGTGGACGAGTTCGGAGCCCACACCAAGACCGACCCCAAGGAAATCGCTCTGGTGAAGAAGATCGACTGGTACATCCTGGTATGTCTTGTTCCGGATCCAGTCGTCGAAGGAGAACACGAGCTGACCTGACCTCTTCGAACAGCCCATTCTCTGGGTCATGTACTTCCTCAACTTCCTCGACCGAAACGCCATGATTAACGGCAAGCTCAACGGCCTGGACAAGGACCTGAACCTCAAGGGCACCCAGTACAACACCTGCGTGTCCATTCTGTTCGTCGGGTAGGTTCCGCTACACGTTGCATGGCGCCGAACAGTTGGCTGACACATCCAAAGATACCTCTGCGGCCAAGTCCCCTCCAACATGATTCTCAACAGAGTTCGCCCTTCATGGTACATGGCCGGCTTCATGGTGGCGTGGTCCGTCGTCAGTCTGATGACCTACAAGTGCCACGACTACGCCAGCATGTTGGTGTGCCGTTTCCTTCTCGGAATCACTGAGGCTCCCGTACGTCAAATCGTTCAATAACACCAATCTGAGCTTATCAGAACTGACAGTAGTACACGCACAGTTCTACCCCGGCGCTCTCTACATGCTCAGCATGTTCTACACGCGCAAGGAGATTTCCACTCGCATGGCCGTCTTCTACACCGGAAACATGGCCGCCAGTGCCTTCTCCGGCCTCATCGCTGCCCCTATCTTCTCCGAGATGCACGGTATGCAAGGCCTTCACGGCTGGCAATGGTACGTCAAAAACGCTCATCTGACCCAATGACAAAAACGAACTTCTTGACCCGACGCTAACGATACTTCTCTCTGTTGCAGGCTCTTCATCATCCAGGGTGCCATCTCGATTCTCGTTGGCCTCGTCGCGTTCTTCCTCTTGCCCGACAGCCCCCTGAAGACCCGTTGGTTGACAGAGGAGGAGCGCCAGCTCGCTCACACCCGTATCTACAACGACACCACCGACCGTCGCGAGGGTACCTCCGTCTGGAGCGGTCTGCGTGAGGCGTGTATGGACTGGCGCACCTGGGTCTTCTGCCTCATGGACAACCTTCATTTGTCCGCCAATGGCTTCAAGAACTTCCTCCCTACCGTCGTCAAGACCCTCAAGTTCAACACGACCGTCACCCTCGTCCTCACCTGCCCGCCCTACGTCTTCTCCGCCTTCTTCAGCGTGCTGGTGCCCTGGTCGTCCGGAAAGTACAACGAGCGCACGTGGCACATCACCATCAGCAAGCTCATCGTCTGTATCGGCTTCGTCATGGCTGTGTCATCGCTCAACATGGCCGTGCGGTACACTGGAATCATGCTGTTCGTCGGTGCCACCTACGGTGTCAACAACCTGATTCTGGGCTGGACCTCTTCCGTCCTCGGTCAGACCGACGAGAAGAAGGCCGTTGCGATCGCCATGGCCAACACGCTCGGAAACGCCGCCTCTATCTACACCCCCTACCTGTGGCCCGATTCCGACTCCCCCCGCTTCCTGACGGCTATGCTTGCCAGCATCGGCTTCTCCCTCGGCGTCGTCGTCTGTGCCTGGTTCATGAAGTGGGCTCTGATCAGGACCAACAACAAAAAGAAGCGCGAGGACCCCAACGCCACCAACTTCTACGTCTACTAGAAGAGGATCTGTCGGATCGTAGCAGGGCGACTCGGGATGAGACGAGGGCTAATATCACTTGTTTCACGCATGTGGTCTGGAGAGACATCGGCGTCTCGGGGAGGTGGTTTGTGCTGGCTAATATTATGATGCCGCAAATGATAATGTAGCGAGGTTGACACCACAAGTTTACCAATGAAACTTCTCTCCCACTGTTGTATTCAAACCGGCCGACCAGCTTGAGTGACTTATCGCGAGCTTTCCCCGTGTTCACTGAAATAATCGCTTTGAGACTGTACATGTATCTATCAATTTAGTGTCTTCCAGAAGCATCCTGATTTCCGAATTACCCTTTAACCCCCCGTCATTGAGGTGTCGCGGTGGTATTCCCCGATCTTGATGGCGCGAGTGAGATGGATAGATTTGGTGTGGTTGACGGTGAAGAAGACCGGCGGCGGGAGGGATTGGACCAGATTCTTCACACACACACCGTGTTGTCTCGCCAGTTGAACCTTTCCAGTCAAGACTAGCGTCAATTAAAAAAAAAAAAAGAAGAAGTGGTATGGCTTCCTCCCAGGTATTGAAAACAGTATGCCACAACGGCGTACAACCAGAATGATCTCGAGAGTCAATGTCACCATATCTCTCGAAGTTGTATAACTGCCTCGCGGACACCCTTAGCGGCAGAATCCAACAGCAGAAGAGCTAGATGTTGAAGTTGAAGGTGGTGCGGAAATGAACTTCCACCACCCGCCGCTCTGGTGGGAGGGCTCTGAGGCGCGATGGCTAACAAACCCAGTTAGTTAGTTCGTCCAGCCATCTGCTGGCGTTAAGAAAATACCATCACCGCCACCACAACTTGCCGCTCTGGGGCTGCGGTACCCAGAGAGAGCAAGCGACTCCAGGCGAAGACGATAGTCTGGGTCTTGGAACAACAAGGCAATAAGTGAGAACCCCAGCAATCTATTGTTGTACCCTATTAACAAGAGAGAAATTTGAGTTTCTGAAAGTGATACCGCAGACTTTCAAGATTTGGACTACATCCAAACGTCTCAACGAACAATGGGGCGAGGCTGAGTCCACGATTTGGGTGAAACAACTGGACTAATCGCACTAATTTTGATAATCGGGTAGTCAATGTGCCAAGAACCTGGTTAGACCGTCGGTAGGGTAACGATCGCTAGCTTTCCCGTTTAACAAATAGATAAACCACAATAATAACGATGGAAGTTTGGATACTTAAAAATATCTTTCTAAATGTATTTCCTAGGGAATGGTTAGGCCTTATCAAAGTTCATGCGGCCCATACCGGGGTTGATTAGGACCCATTGGTTGTATATCGATGTCCTTGTCAGCTATAGCTTCCTCCCAATACTTGTCGATCCTCGTAATCCGACCATTGTATTCAGGCTCGTCCCACTTAGAAAAGAAGCTTCTTGTGAGGGGCTTCTTCTTTCTCGGCATCAACGCAGGCGCTTTCCAATCAGCAGACATCGGCTCACGCACGTCACCTGCCTCACTCCCTTCCCAATCTGGCCAGAACTCCAAGGGGTCTTCTCCCCATGCCTCCTCGCCATTCCGCTTCTTAAATTTCCACAATGCGTGACCTTCATCACCACCCGCCCTAAACCGTCCCAGGTGGCGGAGTTGCGACATGTGTTCGCGAGCATACATTGGTCGCTCGTCATCTTCCCAGGGCACCACAGGTTGACCTGCAGTGATGTCGTCTTCCGTGATTGACTCCTCATCCATACCCTCGTTTTCTGGGTCGTAAAGCCCGTCATTGTCTAGGAAGATGCCGTCTTCGTATGTTTGAGCCTCCTCGTCCAAGATGCTATCAGCCCTGGGTTCGGTCTCGGTCCGGTGAAGGCGACATCCTCCGCCATGTTCCAGCCGGAAAGTCTCCAGGTTCAGATTCGGAATGTTGCTGAAGTATCCTGGAGGCAGGCAGTATCCGGGAATCATGTTCACGCGAAGGTGCGGCAACGTATCCGCATGCGTCTCGAGAAAAGAGGCCAATCCATCCAGTGAGAAAGGTACTTCGTCCAAATACAGCGATTCCAGCCGGGGCATGTGCGGTAGATAACCAAAAAAGCACCGGTTTCTGTATTCGAGTTCCATATATCTCAGGCCGTCGGGGTCAGGATCGGGTCCAGAAGGGAGGGGAATGATCTCTTGTCTGACAATACCGAAGCAGAGCCGTAAGTCTGTCAAATTTCGTGAAGCATCGAGAACGTCGTATCGAGTTGCTAAACGGCCCAGATCCTCGTGAAGACAGCAGAAATGCAGGCGTTTGAGTTGATCGTAACCATCCGTGTCATCGATGTGGTGCTTCATATGAACGAGGTGAAGTTCGTCGATGACCGGTCCACCTGACCACTGCGGAGAAGCAACCATAGCTTTCTAAAGGAAACGATGGAGCCCGGAAAAGTCTTTGTCAACTGGTTCCGGCTTGTGGCTCTGGAAGAGCTGAGCAACAAATGGGTAGCCGTCGGCTGAATGCTGCAGCGGTCGATCGGGATGCATCGGCTCCGAGACAAAGGTCGATAGTCCTGGCATGCCGCGCAGAGAATCACAGAAAACAGGAAAGAAGTCAGCCGCGATTTCGTCGCTCGCCGCCTCCGAGGATTTGAAACTGGACAACCACCGCATATGGAAGCTGACATGCAATTTCCACCAGAATAAAGATGCCGCGTCGGTAAATATCTTATTTCGCCACGCGTTTTCCTCTTGGGATAAGTCCGGCCACGTGAGCTCTTGATGTTCGTAGCTGGCATTGCGCCAGTCCTTAAGGCGACATTTAGGAGGCTCTGGACCGTCCGAGTATGTGGGGTGCCACTTTGGATATGGACCATAAAAGAGGCGCAAATTGGACACGTTGCCAGGCAGCTCGTACCATGTGACTGTCCGAACAGCTCTGGCGAGGTGTGGCGTTGCGGCAATATTCAGGAAGGACTTTCGGTCTCTCCATGCTCTGGAGATGCCAATGTGCTCAAACAATCGATGGGTGACCAGGAACGCAAAAAGTCGACACGTTTGTCGGAGTGCCTTGAGATCAGGCTGGGTGAGGCTTTCGTTTGCGAGAATGGCCTCGAAGATCTCTACCGGAAATGTCGGCGACCTGTTGCTGTCGTGACGAACATGCGAGGGTAGTGCAACGAATACGCTTTCGACCGCATTCGTCGAGTCAACCTCCATTGTTTGATCGCTGTTCTTTTGTGTGCTGCGAGACGATGGGTTTTGGTAGGTAGTTCGTCAATAGAAGTAAAGGCTTCGCTCAAGGCGTCGAGAAATGTTTAAAACTGTGAGGTTTGAGTCACCAACAGCTGTAAAATATCTTGGTTGCTGCGTAATATGACGTTTCGATCCATGGCCGTACCCACTGCCATGCAGTGGATGAGGGGGAAAGTTCACCGCCAACAGACCACGGCGTGACTGTCACATATCGCCTGGAGTGCAAGGGGTGTTCTGTCAGAAATAGCACAAACAGATCTGTTGGTGCCGAAGAGGTGAAATTGGGGCCAAGGATTGCAGCTATGACATGAGTGGGGCAAAGGAGTTGATTGATTGATTGGCAACAAGCGAAAGACGCCCACGCAAGCTCCCCACGACGTCTACGCGAACATGGTCAAGACTCAACGACATCGCCGGCAACTAATACTACCAGGTGCCAGGGCAGGGTGTTGAGGGCTGCAGGTAACGACAAACCAGGCCAACCCAACAAGGCTGTTGAGCAACACACCTATTGTGGCAGCTGTCTATGTCGTCGACACGCCTCATTCCTCGTCTTTAGTCATTCTGATGATTCTAGGACCGCCTTCTATACTTCATCAATGTCCTCTCATAGACGTTGAGTCATCCCACTCATGGCTGAACTACGACCTCTCATACTTATTTAATTACCGTATCCTAGAGGTTCTCCTCGATCTCATTGGCTACTCACCTGTTGCACAGCTTTCCCCGCCATATGCCATCATACCGTGTAAGCTCTTCTCATGGACTTCACCAAGTATAATCTTATAAAAAAGAGAGCTCTTCATACGATAATACCAGAGAGACTAGTAGCCAACATCCGAGGTTTGTTGGTCTTGAACAGTATCTTCCGAAAATGTTCCGTGCCAGGAAAGATATCTACTCCGCAATGAGAATGGCAGAAACACAGCGAGAAGAGACATCGCACCTCAGTCACTTCCAAAGCTCACTAATTTGCAAACTTTTCAGGCTATGCTGCAGATATTGCCGGTGTGCACAAGTCTCAACCTCAATCGTGCATCGGTATTGTCGAGTTGTCTACCAATCTAGTGTGTCATCAGAAAAGATCGATCTAGAACATTGCATGTGTCCTGGTCGCCTTACACTTTCCTCCCTCACAAGCCTTTCCGCAAAAGAATGGGTCCTAATCTTTTAAGCCGACAGCAAATGATGTCGACTTCCTCTGCCATTCAAGCTTGTTGAACGTTGCTATAACCTCTCCTGCCTGATTACTACCTCAAGGCGTTCTCGTGTCTTGCCCGACTGCATGCCGGCGACATGGGGTGACACACTCAAGTAGAGGAAAAATGGCCAGTTTTACGGTCACGACGTGTCAGTTGTGCCTAAAGTCTGCCTAGTGATTGGGTGTGCCTGTCTGCCTCGCTCGGGCTCCTTACCCCTTTCGCTGCGGCTGAGGTGCGCCATTAGATGCATCTCTGAGCAGCTGAACCGCTTCGGGAATGCAGGGTGTTGCGATTCAAGTAAGGCTGAAGCAAGCCACCATTTTTGCTTCATTATCGAGACGAGACGGGATCTACATAACTTGGCGGCTATGGGGGGACTCGGCGCTCCCCTTGGCTTTCCTTGCCCTAACGTCAACCTGCACTGTCTATCGTTTTCACCGCGTCTGATTTTGAAGCACAGCTCTCAATATGCCATTCAATTTCAAGGCATACGATGCGAAATGCAACGGGCTCACCCCGGAGGAGTTGCAGCGGGAATGGGAGCACTACACGCGTCTGATCTCCGGCGCCTCGACCTCGACCGCCGTCTCCGGCATGGCAATCCCCTTCACCCTCGGAGTCTCGACCATCGGAGTCGCCATGGCCGCGCCGGCCATCCACAACGCCCGCAAGAAGCGTGACATCATCGAGAAGCACCTCCAGAAGCACGGCATGACCCACGTCACCCGCAAGCGAGACGTCCTGGGGAGCATGGCCGTCAGCGGCACCATCGGCGTCATGACTCTCGGAGTCGGGACCATGGGTGCCGATGCGGTAGCCACCGCTGGTGCGGAACACGGGATTGCGGCCGTCGTCGAGAACGAGACAGCGATCAAGGTTGTTACTCATGCTGCCCTCGACGGGGTGGGGATGGGGATCGAGCACGCTCATACGAGTCATTTGAAGAAGAAGGACGTGCACAAGGCCTTCCAGAAGGCCGGCGTCTTCCAAGCTGTACAGGACGCGAAAGCAGCCGAAGCGGGGTATTCCATCCAGCCGTACAATCCTCAAACTTATGCCTTCGGAAGCACCGCTGCCCAGGCCCTGCCGCCGCCGCCGCAGTATGCCTACGGGAGTCCGATGTCGCCGCCTCCGGGCTACTCCGCAAGCCCCGGTCACACATATCCTTCGGATTCTAAGTCGTCGGCTGTGTATTCAGCGAGCCACCAAGTCCAGAACTATGCGGTATCAGTTCAACCCGCGCAAGCTCCGGCATCACAGCAGTACAACTCTTTCCCAACACCATACCGCCAACCTGGGACAGCTGCTCCAACATCTATTGGTTATAGTCAACCGCAGAGTTCGAACTCGGCAAATCAACACTACGCTTCGCATGTTGCGCTCAACCCCAACCCCAATTACAACTACACCCAGGGTGTCTCGCCGTCGTACCCAGCCATCGTTCAGCAACATACAGGCAATCAGTCACTATATCCCCATTCAACAGCAGGTAGCAGCATTACGACTCCTTCTCACGACATGTACAATATGGGAACCTTGGCAAACGCACTTCCAGCGACACCCGCGGCTCCTGTCTCACTGAGCCCACAACCTCCCGGCGTGATGACCCAGCAGCCAGAGCCTCAGACATCTACTTTGCCTGCTGGCCAGACGAACAGTCAGCAACAGCCAGTTCAAAGTCTATCTTCGACACATCAAACGACTAGCAGCCAAGTCGAGGCCGATCGTGATCCAGCACCTGAAGCAAGTCATGCCCAATCGTCCACACCGCAGCTGCAGTCAGAAGTCACGCCCGGTCATGCTCAACCAACCTTACAAGATCTCGAACAAAATCATGTAGGCCCTCAACTGCAACAAACCGCGGCTTATGCATCCCTTTCAGCAGTTGGATCTGTTACGTCCGATATGCCCTCGAATGCCTCTCAGCCTGTCTCGACATCCGATCCTGCCAGCCACTTGAGGGAGCAGAGCCATCAACCTCAGCAGCAACCTCAGCATTCTCAGCAGTACCATCAGAATCACATCCAACAGCCAACATATCAACAACTCTACGGGTCGATTCAAACCCCCGTTCAGCCGTATCATCAGCAACACGGGCACCTGTCGCAGTCGTCACAGCTACAGAACACCACCCAGGGACCGCCGCCTACCTCGACATATTACAGTGCAGCGCCGTCGCAAGCCCATGCCGCAAACTCTCATTCATTGCCGACTCCAACCACAGGTCCTACGCCCGCCCACCCTCTTCCAACTCCTCCGCAGTCCCACCGGGCGTACCAGCCAACGCCATGGACTGTCCCCCCTCCTCCTCTGTACCCTCCGCCTGCGCAGAGTGCCGGCCAAGTCCAGCAGCAGCATACGCCCGTCTTACAATATTCGCCACAGCCCAGTGCCTATGATCCAAATGGACCAAAGAATTACCCGACATACCATCAGCACCAACAAGCTCCACCACAGCAACAGCAGTACCAGCCAGCGCCGCCTCCCTTCCAGCCGCAGTATCAGGCCCAGCAACAGGTTCAGCAACAGACCTACAGCCAGCTTCCAACCCCGATCTCCCCGCCTTACGGAGTCCAAGGAGTACCACAGGGAAGCCCGGGCTATTTCACCGCCATGTCGACATCCCAGTTCCAGACCGTCTACGCCGTGCCGAAGGGTAGTGGGCACCCGCAGGGACAGGGGCCGTATACGCCGCTCGCGACGCCGGGAACCGTGTAAGCGTTCTCATCGTGCAACGGAGTTAAGAAGATGTTCGAAGGGTGCCCCTGTTGTAACTCGTTGCAGTGGAACAAGCCCTGGCTTGCTTTTAGGTTCACGCAGTGATTGCTGAACATCTCAGTCATTCCATGCCAATGACCAAGATCCTAAGGTGTAAATTTGACGCGCTGAGATGCGTGTTCTCGTCCGTCAAAAGGCAGTGATTTCAAATGCATAGTACAGCAAGTTTATATCCTTTATCTGGGCTGGGAAACTCGGAAGAAAGAGCGACAGACGCATAGTGAGCGTTTATTTCGTTAGAAGAGGTGTTCCCCCCTTGGTCAGTAGGCGTGCGTCACTACAAACATCGGCCGTATATTAGACTTCTTCCCCCCCTTCGGAAAAGTAAGGAAATTGTAGCCAGTAATTCACTTCTTGGCAAACGATTTCAACATACATCCGCTCCAATCAATTCGAGTGCCCAGAGACCACTCTGTAGTGCTTTCCCAGTCAATTCCCTGTGCCAATCACATATTTCGATCTTCACTCGGCGTTTTGGGCAAGGACTCGCTTGGATTTCGGAGGTCACAAGCAGTAGTATGGCGTCCACTTCCATCGTGGGCATATCCAGTCGTCAGTACGTCCGAGGTCAGTTGCTCCGCGGCGACCAGCGCGATAAGGATACAGTCTTCAAGGCAATGTATGCTCAAATTCCACGCCTTAACTCACCACTTGCGATGGCTATCCCACTCAGACGGGGAGATAACGCAACGCCTGTTGTCTTTAGCTACGAAGATGGGACAGTTTACGAGCCGTTGCAACGTCTCGCGGCTAAACCCTTAGGCAGCCATTGGCTTCGAATGCTCATTGACTACCGCGAAGACGAACGCGTTGTTGTCTATTTCTACTTCAGGGATACCTTGCTTGGCCTTATACGATCCGATTCCGACTTTCCCGCGGGCCCCGAATGTATGACGGCTTTGCGCTACCTGAGCGAGGGACTACATGAGTTTCGTGCTAAAGGCTGGCTTCGCATTAATAAGAATCAATGCTCTCGACGACTGAGAAAACTGAAGAATCAGGACTGGACGCCCAAGGAAGACCTCTAACTATAAGAACTCTTTTTGCAGACGTGAAATTGGATAACATCTTTACCGATTGAACCACTGATGCATACGGCGAGAAAGACCATCATCCGAACTCTTCGGGATTTCGGATTCGCTTTCAAGGTAGAAGGACACACCCTACTCGGGACAGGGCATCAGATGAGGGGTTTATTTGGCGGAGACGAGAGGGACAGTCTAGAACCAAGTAATGAAAACATCCGATGCGTTCCTATTCGGATTAGTGGCAGGTATCCCACATTTGACCTTAAAGAACTGTATTAAACTCTATCTATAGCGTAATATGCTCCAGGAGGTAATGGGTCGACGAGATGCCCGCGGGCATAATACTGTCGTTGTAACTCTGGCTGCTGACCCCTTCCCAACCCATCTACTAGGTGGGGTCATTGCCAACCTTCCGAATCAGTGCCGGAGGTCCTGAAGGCCGCCACGCGCTATTTCCCTTGCCGATGTCCCGGTGCCTCGGCACGTTTTCCGACCCTGGCCCCGGATAGCAACGCGCTCTAAGAGTCCGATGAGTACGGGGCTGAGACGAGTAGAACGGCCGCAAGACATGACTCGCGCAATCGGTTATGGTAGGGTACGACAGACTCTTGGGAAAAGCTGATAAAGCATGCTGAGACACGAGCTGCGGGATAGGTACAATGTCACTGGGGTTGAGATGGCGGCCGCCGGTACCATCCCACGTTCCCACTGGCGTCGTCTGTGACTACGAAGATGAGCGCAAAGCCAAGGGATAGCAGCCGTACGCCGCCCCAATGGCAGTTGCGTGCTCAAAAACCACCCTGGAGGAGACCCTCCCAAAGACTACTATATGCAAAAACCCACAGCCTGTCTCGGCGGCTGGGCAAATGGGTTGCGTGTTCCATAGACCCGGCTCCGGCTATGAGGGAATTGTGGGATGGTCAACGTTTGAGGGCACAACGAATCTCTATTTGTCTTCAACTAGCTATTCTTGGCATAGGTCTGGAAAAGCTATCGTCCGACCTCGGCTCTTGGACTTTACCTCCACAAGGGGTACGATTTGCCATCGACTGAGACGAGTTCATAACAGGATCGATCTTCAACACAGAGATCCACGGCTTTAGGCTTCCGGACGAAAGTCAATTAAACCCCCGTCAATCATTTCAACTCAGCCAGCTTTTGTGGGACTTCGTTTTGTACCAGGCTTGCTAGTTGTGTCAGATAGGCCTGCGGCGAGAAAACAAGTTTCCGGCAAGACGTCGGGGCAGCATGCGACCCTTGTGGGAGACCATGCGAGTATCCTCGACCTTGTAAGCGTGTTGTGAAACTCGGGAGTCTACAAAGAGGCAATGAAGGCGAGCCGGCGAGCGCCGAACGGGAGTCTTAGATTATGCCTGGGTACGGGTGGCCCTGACATCGAACGAACCCCCCCTCGTCGGCGTACGGCTAAGGTGCTTGGCGGGTGAATTAGATTACTCCGGAGCGGTCATCCGGGATTGATACCAAGGATAGTAAAAACATTTAGAGTTCGTGCGAGTAAGTCTGCAGTGCGCTAGAATGCTCTGGCCCTGGTTACTCTATGTGGAACGTCTTTGGAACGTCTTGAGGCATGCGTGTACTTTGTATTCCTCTGTCACTCTTTTCTACTGTGACGGAATACTCCTTGAAGTGGATTTGTGCCCTGTGCTTGTGAGCAGATGACTTACTTACGGGTCACTATTGGCGATGTATATAAGCAACAAAACACCTCTTCCACTCGTGCCTCCTTGCTCACCACCCATCAGTCAACCACTCGTTAAGGTTAAGCAACTCAGTAAATTAGCAACCAAACATGCGTTTCCAGGACGTCTTTCTGGCTCTTGCCGCTCTGTGTCTCGGGTATATTGCTTGAATCCAAATCAAAGCACGGTTGCTAATGATTTTTCCAGCGCGGAAGCAGCCTTTGACTGCAAATGCAAGACTGATGCCAAGACCACGTCTTGCTGCAATGCTGAAAAGTTCATCTCTGCCGTAAGGGGTGACAAGAAGTTGATGGTGAGCGTTTCTGGGCTATCATTCTTTGTTTCAGCGTGACCTGACTATCAAAAGTGTTACGTCAACAACGTCGTTGCCCCTCTCCCTGCCAGCTTCCCCTTCAGAAACTGCTGTGGTGCAGACTTTGAGTTGTGTCGCTAGAGGCGTACCCTCGGTGGAATTTCCCAGTATTGTGCTTCTGAGGCTGTCCGCTCAGCATGCCTTGCCATAGATCAATCTGCTATTTCACATTGCGTTTGACTCCTCAGGGCTCGCTGGAACTATATTCTTTCCACTATCTAAGCGGTTAGTTGAAATATAGGATAGAACATAATTTACATCTCTAACTCCAAGAGTGTGACACAACTAGTGACTCACTGGTAACTTTATAGGGACGCTCCAGTGAAAATCATGAACTGAAACAAATCAACTTTCTTACAGGCACCAACCATAACCGTGAGAATAACAACATTGGCATGAGCCCGGGGGATTGTAGCTGCTGTGGTGAGTGTAATGTCACCAGTCAGAGCACACAGCAAGCTGTATGCAGCGTTGAATAAAGTGTCTTAAAAGTCTACAAAAGAGACAACTGAGAAAAGCTGCTAGAGATACCTCTGACAAGTACTAGACCATGTTGAAAGCACGTGGCCTAGGGTGGCCGGCGGGCTCGGTGGTTGAGCCTCCTTGTGGCATGTAAGGCGTGTTTCCACATACCTCCGATATCGTCCCCAGGCTCAAGTAGTCGCTAGACTCGCCCGTACCAATCCATCCATTCTCAACATCATGTTACTAGCCCTACATAAGCAGTATACTGCAATAATCTTCTTACCTGTGCAAACCAACGAAACATGAAGAGCTGCAGCAGCCGGTCTTTACCTTCCAGGCTTTGGTCATATAGTCCCAAGTTCAATCTTTGACAGGACGATTAATTCAAACCCCGTCCGGTCCAATGGACCAGTATCATGGGGAGTACAAGCTTCTCAGGAGGATGACGTATGTGGAGACTGCGCGGCACAGAATGACTGGACGTCCAGTGCCCAAGGAACACGTCATCAGACATGGTTGATTACATGCAGCCAACATTAAGACATTGGAGTGCATCTTCCGCGTCTCCTAAGTCCCTTGTAGCCTGCGCTTAGGTGTCAGGCTGGATCATCGTACTTACAAAGTTTTGGTTCTGGCAACCTTTTGGTACCTGCCCATTTAACAAAGTGGCTCGCACCGCCTTAGAACATCAATTTCTTGGGAAATGATGGCGGATACAACAAACACCAAGCGTGGGACCACAGAGGCGAGCGTTCAACCCTCTGTATCGCTCTACAGGCCGCTGAGCCGCGCAGGTCGCGAGATTAGAGTCATATGCATCCACGAAGACGACAATGACACCGTGTCCTGCTCAATGAAGCATGTTCTACTCGCCGACCGGCCAGATTTCGACGCCTTGTCGTACACGTGGGGAGACCCCACGATTACGAAGCCGATCGTGTTCAACGGCCACACGGTCAACGTGACGCAGAATCTGGACGCCGCACTGCGCCGACTACGCTTGATGAAGAAAAATGGGAAGCTCAAATTCATCTGGATCGATGCGTTGTGCATCAACCAGACTGACCTCGACGAAAAGAGCCACCAGGTCCCGCTTATGAGCGAGATCTACTCCTCCGCGGAGACCGTGTTCGCCTGGCTCGGCCCTGACAGCCCCAGTACCGGCCCTTGTTTCAATGCCCTTCGTGAGATTCGAGATATACCCAATCACCAGACCCCGAACGAAGGTGACTTGCGGAAGCTCACTAGAGCGTACGTACTCGCGACGAGCATCGCGCTCAACCCATACTGGAGTCGCATCTGGATCGTTCAGGAACTCGTTCTCGCGCGGCGCTTGATTGTTGTCTGCGGCGAGTCCTCAGAAGACATCGAGAACTTCCTACGTTCCATAGTCAGAGTCTGGGACGCCGTCGGCGACATGGACCCTCGCTCAGAGACTTGGAAGCAGGAAGTGGAACCGCTCAAGTCGTGGCTGGACCCCCGACACTGCGGTGATGATGCCGTCGTCTTCGACGTGGAGCTCTGGGATGGGTATCAACGTGTGAAGTCGTGGGCTTACCTCAGCCTCGGGCATAGTAGGGCAGACGGGTTGGAATTGGTGGCGGCACTGTTTCTTATGATCAACCACGACGCTACAAACCCGCTGGACAAGGTGTATGGTCTGCTGGGATTGGTGAAGAACAGCAGTCGGCAACTGGTGACGATTGATTATCGGATACACCCCTTGGAGGCGTTTCGAAACGCGTTTTCTGTCATTTGGACCTGCGAAGACACACTGGAGATTCTCGCCGAGTTCGACTACTCGCCGTCAACGGACGTCAAGCAGAAAGACGACAAAGACTATCCATCCTGGGTACCAGACCTCCGCCGCCAACACCTTGGTAACTCGGACTGGGATGTTGACGGAGCCAGCATCTGGACCCGCGGGGAACGCGCGACGGTATCCCCGGACAAAAAGTACATCACCAGCCATGGCATTCTTGTCGACGTCGTCCACCTGTCTGGCCCGACAAACGTCGTCTACTCTCACCAGCAGATCCACCAAGTGAGACAGGCCATACTCCAAGCTTACGAGACCGGCACCAGACCAGACCACGACTTCCTGCGGTTCATAGGAGCCATGCATAGGATACGGCAGGTAGCGGTAGACGAGCCGCTGGAGGATGACCACCCGCGCGCTCCAGTGAAACACCTCCGGAGCATCGAGCCGCCCTGGACGTTTCTTTCCGGCGGGAGGGACATCACTGTGAAGATGTCGCCTACTTCAGCATCTTCAGTAGAGCGGTTCCCCGAGGCATGGGGCGAGATATTCCTGGGAACAGACGAGAGGCCGCGCCAGCTCATGAAGAATACCGATCCGGCATGGAGGGAGTTCGTGGCTGACAGCATATACAGCTTCTGCCACGAAGCCAACACGTTTCTGGAGAATAAGGCGTTCGCCGTCACGAAGGCTGGCTTCGTCGGCATAACCCCCTCCGACACCAAGAAGGGCGACGTGGTAGTCGTTCTGACTCGCTTTGTACAGCCAATGATCCTCAGACCGCATGATGGAGATGATGGCAGATACTATACCATTGTTGGCCGGGCCCATCTTTCCGGAGTCATGGATCTCAGTAAGCTGGAGAGGTTTGCTGATGCCGGTGTGTTGGGGGATAAGGCCTTCAAGATTGGGTAAAGAATAAGTGGTGGAATTCGATGAACTCCATAGTCTGAACCAGTCGCATTAAGACTTTCTGCCAGGACGACAGAATATACGGGGTGTTAGGAATATACAGGCTCGAGCTACGGGAGGAGGCTTGTGAACAGAACGGCAAGAATGAGGACAGGGCAGATTGAAATCTCGATGTACAGACATGCTGTTCGGGCAAAGCCGCTCAGGCGACCCGGGGGAAAATGATACAAAAAGAGTATTCTGCTTCGGGCCGCCTTGGTGTCTGTTTTCGAACGGAGGCATCGGCAACAGAAGAAAATACGACAATATAAAAAGGCTCAGCCAGGTTACAAAATGATATTCTTCGCTAGCAACCACATTCAACTAGCAGCAGAAGAATGGTTTGCTTCTCGCTATCCTCTTCTCTCGTTGTGCACTTGCCCCATTACTCCCCTTTTTGGCTGGAAGTGTTCTGCTTCGGGACATCCTCGGCGCACTGCACCTTTGAACCCGCCTGCACGGCAGCGCAGTCTGCGTCGCTGAGCTTGGACGACAGGGCGGTGCAAATGAGAGGATTCGATGCGCTGGGCTCTGGGACGCCGCTCTTGGTCGAGCAGAGGGCGCCTATGTCCAGATTATTGTTGTTGTTGTTGGCGTCGGCGCAGCGGCATCGGAACTTTGTCTGGGCGGCGGCGGTGCTGAGCGTGGGCGGCTTGTTAGCGAGCCAGACAGACGAGAGGGGTAGTTGAGAGGATGTACCCGAAGCAAGGAAGGACAGGCAGGCAGATAACCTCATTCTTCGTCTTTTGATGGTGTAGGTTGGTAGAGTCTGCATGGTTCACCATCAGCGTTGTCGTCACTGGATAAGAAAATTGGGGAGGGGTGTTTACATACATTTATACAAATCAGGCTGGCTGACAGCCATTGCAGGCTGATATCGAAGTTGACATGCAGAATCTTTTCTTGCAGGAAGGACGCAGTCTATTTATTAACGAGAGTCTTAACTCCTTAACACCCTGACGGAACTGGATTTAGCTTACTCCCGGACTTGCACCGCCATTGTTCTTCGTTGACAAGTCTGTCAATTCTGATCATGAATCTCAAGCTGAAACCAAATGCTTGTCGGTCGGTGTTAATAGAGTTTATGGCCTGTTGCATCCCTATGGGACCGTCCCAGCGATCATCGTCTCAATGGCATGCGTCCTGGGCTCATGGATGTCAGGGCCGGCTTATCTCCCCGAAAAAGACGGCTTATCCCTGTCAACATTCAAATATTGATCACGGCGTCACTGTTGCTACAGCCGTATCTGCACCCAGTTTTTAGTGACTATGAATCTCCAGCAGTATCAACAGTTTGTTTCGTGAGATGAATCTTGGGTGCTTTGTGGATGTATCACATCATCACTTGACTAACGCTGCGTCCGGCTTTCTTGGCTGACGAGCCGTTTTTGGACACCCTGTCCTAGCTGCTATCTCCGAAACTTGAGAAGTAATTACGCACGAATTATTGACTCGTCACACCCTTGGCCATCAAAAGAAAGGAAGTATTTGACAGGTTGCGGGTCTTCCGCAATGGGGCCTCCACAAGGCAGACTGTGTTAACTCCCCGCTTTGCTACCAACCCGGGGTCTCAGACGGAGATGCCGAGGACCACTCGCATGGTTAAAACGATGCTGAATTTAACTACATTGATTCAGAAGAGGGCTGTGGGACGATACGGCACATTCAACGGGATCAACGGACGACGCAGGTCACGTGGGCGAGCACGTGACCGCCGCCGGACGAAGCTCCGGCTCCTACATCCACGGCTGTCGAATGCCTCCCTAGCTTACAATCAATCAAGAATCATCATCGCAGTCATAGAGCCCCATACGTGCTTTATGTGCTGCCTCCTTGTCCCTGGGAATCCAACAAGGGCAGGCAACGTATTATGTACCTTGAAACTGTAACATGGCAGAGGTGAGGCGCGGCATAAACCTTGCCTTGTCATGATCATTAACCGTGGGTTCATCCAAACGAGTCTGGATGAACGCGACCTACGACACACGTGGGACGAGGTTCTGGGTTGTAATCATTGCAGCTGTGATACCGCAACAGTGGAACTATGAATACATTTGGAGTTATCGCCCTCCACACCGTAATGACACGAACGACAACGATCGAACCCAACGACTCAGAAACAAATCGGATTGACCACCATCTAAAAGAAAAAAAAAAGAAAAAAAGCCATAGGGATCCGAGCCATGAAGACATCTGCAGACGTAGCTCAGAAAGTTGGGCGAAAGCTGGAATGACGACATGGCTTTTTGCACAGGGTAGAATCTTGTTGCTGGGATCCACGTTTGTCATTTATGTTCCGACAGGGACATCCGGCGCCAGAGCCCTCTCGTCTAAAGAGCGGACATTGCTATCCAACGATATGGGAAGCATTAAAAAAGGAAAGTGGCCCATGCTGTGACATGAGAGAAGAGAAGCGGCAAGAGATAAATGCATGTGGCACCCATCTCCTCAACCCACACAAACACCGCCAGCAGGCAACCCGTTTTGCCCTCCACGTAGTCTCTCCCAATTGTCCGCAGCAACGAAGATAACATCCACCACCTACGACGAAGCTAACAGATTCGTCATCACTCGTTGTCCAGCCACCACGAGTACGCAACCGAGCCGTCCTGAACCAGATCTCCGTTGCAGTGCGCCACCCCGCGAGCCCGGACTCTGTACACGCCGTTGAAGTTCTGCGTGTACTTGCTGAGAGAATCGCGGATCAGGTCCCTGATGTCCGTGTTCCCGATACGAGCGCTAAAGGCCCCGTGCCTGACCCAGAACGCACACGGAGTGCCACCGGGACTCTTGATGAGCCATCTTTTCGAGCCGGCATGGATGGTGGTTTGGAAGTACCCGTTGTTGCTGCTGGCCCAGTCCTGGAGGGCCTTGCAGCGCCCGGTGGTCGGCGCGCCGGGGCCCGTGTCTCCGATGAAGGAGCTGACCCGGCACTGGTCTGAGTTGCTGTTGGTGCGTGAGAAGGCGGCGTTTCTCTCGACCTGTCTCTCGTGGACTGCTGTGGTGTTGCTAGCGGGAGGTCCATCGACCAACTCTGCGTTGACCCACTGGAAGAATAGGCAAAGTGCCGCAATTAGCTCACTGAAACTTGAGTTTCAAAAGGAGCGTGGAACTCACAATCTCGTAAGATTCCCCGTCAGATGCCATAAAGTTCTCCACGATCACGTCTTCGCCGTCAACTGTAGTGAGAGACGTAGTGTCGCGCTGCGTCGGAGCGGTGGCGACGCCCGAAGAAGCAGAGGTACGAGGAGAACGGTTGAAAAGTGCATCTTAGAGCGAGGGTTCCGAAATGTGGTTGAGAGGGTTGAGCTGGAGCTGAGCGTGGTGTCGAGAGTGAAACCTGAACGGAAAGCCATTGATTTTATAGAGCAAAGAGAAGGGCCTTGGCTCGGCAACATTGTCGTGACCGGGAATCAGCTCCAGCTCAACCTCTCGGCAAGGAGATAGCATGGCAGTCAACTCTACCGCAGCCGAGTGGCTAGGTTAACCAAAGTTGAATAAGACGCAAGCTCAACATCCACTGCAAATCGCCCGGTTACTGAGTTGAGGGGATTCATGACCGCCTCACGTCAGACAATGGATACAATCTTCGCTGCGGAAGAGACTGGGTAAAGTCACGATTTCATGCTGACTCATTGATGAATCGACCCAAGCCGAAGCTTGCTCCAGTGTGTCTGGCTTGAATAGGCAGTTTCTCGGGGTCAGTAAGGGCCTTGGCTGTAAGCAGCAGTGATGTTTTTGGACGACGTTGTAACGTCGGAGTAAGCTAGCTGCATGTCCCAGTTAGTCGCGCTTCTTCCCGTGCAGATGCCCCCTGCAGAATGTGTGAGAGCTTACCATGTCTCCCGTTGGAGTCGCATCACGAACAGCCGTCTTGGAGGAGTTGACTAGTCGCCTGGTGTCATCGGCCGCCCACCCGACTTGATGACCCCGCTGGGGCCTCACGCGCGTAAACCCCCACGCGCGCTATTCGAAGTAGGCCAGGGGTCTCGAGTGGATCTGCTTTTGGGGCTGGCGGCTTTATGTAAGAGACCTTTATTGACCTATTGCGGTGTTTTCTTTCGAGGAAATTGGGCAGTGTCTGGACATAACGATACAATCATTTACCCCTTCTAGCAAGCCCTTGGTAGCGTCATGAAGCGGCCGCATGGATATGTCTATGTGAGATATTGGATGATGTGCAATATGACTCTGGATCAGCTAAAGTCGTTTCTTTCTGCAGCTGACTGGAATAGCCTATTAACTGGCTGAGCTGTGATGTCGCTGTTCATTGGCTGCCCTTTGTTTTGTTTATGCGCTGTTTGTCAACAGCTGACGAGCACGACATCGTAGGCTCTCGGAGACCATCTCCGAGACCATCCAGGCACCAGCGATCCGTAGCTCTCCACAGATTTGGAACCGAACTAAGAGCACTTTCAGAGTGTTTCTAGGCAGGTGGGAATGTTTCGTCCCTTCAGCGCCCTTTGCTGATCACCCAGCTCCGGCTTCAGCCCCGAGAAATTCAATGGATCATCATACCTCTAATGATTTGTAGCTTCTTTAATCAAAATAACTTTCTGTCTAACGTCAAACCGTTTGCTATTGACCGTTCATTCAGCCGGATGCCAAGTTGCCCGCCCAACGGCAGGGCGGGATCTCACGGCGGCGGTCTTGCAAGTAAGCGATGCAAACTTCATGTGGGACACCAAGACGGTAACTCTCGCTCCGATACGACGGCGACGTTCTCATCACACAGCTTCAGGTCACCCGCCAAGATTGGTATAGGTCCCATTGCGCCTTTCTCGAACTCCCGACCATGCGATAAAGAGCTAACATCACAGGATTTACCCTCCCCCCACCCCGTCCGTCATCAGATCAACCAGCCGCCCGACAACATAACTGACTCGATACCTTCTAGGGTCAACGATTAGTCGAGTCCCGCCTCAAGTCATTAGATACAAATAACTGCGGGCATCTCTAATATCGCAGGTGCAACGGCCCCGGGGCGGCTTTGATGTTGATGGGCTGTGCATGCCGAAGCTAAATACGCCCAGGAACCATTGGTCCGAGGGCTCAGGTGTTTCTTTTGATTTGCGGGGGTGATTGTCTGGATGTTCCCTGACTGGTTTGGTTTAGGAGACATAGTGTCAAGGAGGTTGGTCTTTGGTTTCCGGTTTGAAACTGACTCTTCAATCAAATGATTCTCCGTTTGACTAGGCACGAAGGCTCTGCATGAGACAGCCCCCATTAAGCTAGGATTTCGTGCCATATCTTCGCGGTGCCCAGGAACATTGCCAAAGCTCTACTGGGAAACGCATAAAGTCGACAAGTAACCTCTCCGGAACGGTTCAGGGTACGATTCATCCTCTCCCCGCCACGGGCCGTGCCTTCATCATGCAAATAGATGAACCAGGGACCCAGTACAGCGCAAGGGACAGGACACAGGCCTCCAGCTTAAATTCCACAACCTTCCCAGATTCACTATCGAATTTCAAAAATCGCATGGTGTTCGCTTTGGGATAGATAAACCACGGCATAGTCGACGATGTTCGGCACCGAACCTCTCGGACTAGAGCCTCTCAGACTTTCAGAGTCTGTGCAACTTGCCCAGTTTAGCACATAACCCTGCTGAATAGGTCTCAGGAGCCACCTCACGAGCCTCCCGTAGCCCCTTTCTGGCATTGTGGAAGAACGCTAAACGGGCTTAAAGATGCCAAATCGATTAAAAAAACAACGCAAAACACACGAGAATTCAGATTCCGCACTCGGGCGATATCAATCGTGAGCGTTTCGCAACGGGCCTCACCGTGGGCTGAGATCTCATGGCATATCAAATTCGTCTTCTAGACTAGCAGCCTTTCTTCAAACTTCGTTAATACCCCAAAAGAAACATAGCACCGCCAAGACCTCACACCCGGGGAACGTTTCGTAAACACAAGAAAGACAAACAGGCATTAAGATTGCAGGTGTGCAGTTCCGCCCCCGTTCGTAACAGTATGCGGGGGACGCACAGTTACTTGTGTGTGAGCTCTGAAAATTGAGGAGACGCACAGTTACGTATGGCAGCGACCGTACCAAGGTCAGTCCAAGACATTGTCCTCAAGCACCGGCTTGGGGGGTTTGATGAGCCGCACTGCCGCGTCCAAGCTGACGCAGCGCGCCTTGGCCTTGATAGACGACACGAGTGGATGGCCGATCTCATCGACCGATTTAGTCTGGCAGTGACGCCGGGTCTCGCACAATGAATTGAATTCGCTTGTCTGGCAGCTAAATGACTCGTCGTCCTGATCCGCGGCACCTCCATTATCCAAACGCAGTCATCCCTACCTACGACCTATTACATGATTTGTCCTTAGCAACGCACCAATTATATGCAGTCTCACAATATTCACACTTTCCAACCATGGACGCTAGAGGGCCGTTGCACACAAGAGAACCGTAACCGCCAACTTCGAAAATTTCACCCCGAACGCCAAAACGGCCCGTTGGCCTGGCCCTCCCCGGCCCGTCTCATCCAAGCTTTGGGGCGGGGCTCTCGAGCCATTCTCTGACAGCCGCGATGGCCTCGTCGTACTCGACGACTACGGAGTCCTTTGGCGTGAACGGGGGCGGCTTGTCCCATGCATGCTTTTCCTCGGCGACCAAGCGGGTGCTGATCCGCCGTCCTCGCGACTCGAGGCGTTCAGCAAACTTCCGCCCCTCCAGCAGCAGCATGTCGTACTCGCACATGCACAAGTGGACGGGCGGCAGGCGGTCGACCATCTCGTCTGTCATTAAGCCCGGAGACAGGCGTGGGTCATCCCGCTCTGCCCTCGGACGCGGAGGATGCACATAGGAGGCATCAAAGAGATCCGTCATGCCCTTGGGCAAAGTCATGTCTGGTCTGCCACAAGTCTCACGCTTCATGGGGCGTGTGATTGTCCAGTCGAGCAATGGGTAGAATAGCACCAGGCCGGAGATGTCGGGGACGGGAAACTTAAGATCATAACCCCACTTCTCGGGCTCCTGGAGGATATTCCAGCTGGCTAGTGCCAGGGTACCGCCGGCCGAGAAGCCCGAGATCAAGACTTTGGATGTGTCGATGCGGAACTCTTCGGCACGTGCGACGATCTGCAAAATAGAGTCGGCTGCATCCTCTACCGGTGTGGGGAAGGGATAGGCCGGGGCCAGTCGGTAGCTGACGGAGAAGACAACGGCGTTAAGGGCGGTGGCTACGGCGGTGGCCCATCGGGCATCGTCAGTACCCTGGCCGAGGACGAAACCCCCACCGTGAAAGTTGATGACTGCAGGGACCTTCCCCGTGGGCTTGGTGGGTGTGGTCTGTGGTGGAAGCCAAACGTCGACCCTGATCTTCTCGGGGCCAGACCATTCGGATATCGTGGAATCCAGCCAGATGATCCTATTCGCGGCGAGAGGGACAGGAGCGGACAGATTCTGCAGGCCGAAGGCGAAGGCGGCCCCCGAGCGGAGGGCCACAGCGTTGGCGGTCAGCCGCCAGCGAGCAACGTTCTCGAGCGGGTTGTCATACTCCCCGTCGGGAGTGCCGGCGACGCTGCCCGCAACGCTGTCGGCTTTGCTGCCGTTCTTGCTACCAGCCTTGCCGTTCCTGGATAGGTTGGAGAGGTTCGATATGTTGGATATGTTGGAGACGGTGCGCCTTATCTTGCCTGAGGGCATCGGAAGCTCCGGAATACGCGGAAAGGCGAGCAGGTGACAGGCGGGTTGAAGCCTGGAGACGGCGGAGCGACGGACCCCGAAAAGGACGCAAGCGAACGGGGCAGTCGGGGATGTGAGGTAGGTAATTCTGTGGTATTTCGGCTACCACGGAATAGAATACTGGTGAGGTAAGGCAAGGTGAGGTGAGATTTGGGAGGAAAGGCGGAACGGAACGGTTGGAGGAGGAGCAAAAGGTGTGACAAATCAAGGATGCGATACCTTGGGGTACATGGATACCTACTTACTACGGAAGCGACTAAGATGAACCCAAAGAGCAGGAAGGCGCGACAGGATATGGGACCTCCCTAGAAGCTTTTAGGAAGCACGGACGTTGGGCGCCATACACTACCTATTTGACTAGGTAGGTAGGTACCTAGGTAGGTAGTTGAAAGGCTGAAGGCGTCAGGTGTTGTTGACGTTGAGAAAAGGTCGTCTTGGCGGTGTTGCCTTGCCACGGCCTTGCGCGGCCGGGAAAACCTTGGCAGATGAGATCAATGTCGGGATCGATGAGGTAGCCCTTTCGAGAGCGTGAGGGTGTCCTAGACGCAGGGCAGGACTCGAGGGAACGGCAACGAATGCATCAGCCCAGGCGGGAGAGGTGAGCTGGCAGCAGCAGCGCAACACTGAGTGGCTAGTGAGCCAGGTGCCGAGCTCCTGACGTCATTCCAGCCTCAGGGTGGGGCGTAACGACGTGACATCCCGGAGCTGCACGCGGAAACGCAGATGGATGCGCTTTCTAGACGATGCCAGAACACTTCGGACTTTTCTCACCTTTTTTTAGTGTATTCTTCTTGTACCTCATGGCTCACGGACATGGATTTCCGCGACTGTTTACATGGAACCTACACTACCTAGGTACACAACGACTTCCCACTATACTGAGTTCCTCACATCGTCCCCCTGAAGGTGAGAAGCGACGGAAATCTCGGCCAGGATGGTCCCCGGAGCAAATGGTCCACGGTGTGACTGGCCACCGCGCCCCACTGCCCAGCGCGACAGCCACTCAGCGACGCGACTTCGACGTCCGTGACCTTCCTGCCCTTCGTTGTTTCCCATGAAGGCCACTACCGGTACGTATCCAGGCCCACTGCCAGTGACGTCCCGCTGACACCACCCGTACGATCCCGGGCGGGACGGGAGGAAACGTGACTGGGAAAGAACTTCTTCCCTTGGAAGGTTTGGAAGGCACCACGCACCCACAGCATAACCTCTGACCATACCTTGCTTCACGACACGGGAAGGGACCGCCGGGGGAGGTTCTGATCCGATGCGATCGATGTCCTGCTGCTCTTGCCGTCGCCGCCTTGAGCAAACCTTTACCTGCAGCAGTACAATGATGGAGTAGAGACGCACCGTATCATACCTAGGTACCTACGGAAGGACCTCCGCGTATAGGATACCTTGGCACTCCCTTACCGTCCTGACGTAGGACATGAGTCTGGAACACTTGGTAATGCCCAAAATCAAGCTCGCCGTGCCGCCTTGATGTTGGCCAAGTCACTGGTACAACTCGCCCGGTGGTAGATGGAGCATGTCATTACTCTAGGTACCTTGGCAGACGGAGGTTGTGGTGTACTCACTGAGATACCTACCTAGGTAGTAAGTGTAAGTTCGGACTGGAACCCTCGACGCGGGTCCTCTCGGCCGGTGAGGTGAATCTGAAGGGACGTCGACGCCGAGCCTTCCTGTTCATCATTATTATTCATATTTTGCCCTCTGCCCTCCACCTTCCCCCTCTGACACCTTGTCTATTCAATTCTTATCTGACATCCCATTTACTCGTGTACCTGCAGTGATCTGCCCGCGACCCCTCCGACTTCCCTATGTAAACCCGTCTTGGCCTACTCATCACTCCGTCGCCAACATCACACACTTGCCTGCAGATTCACTACTTGCCAAGCAGACTAGCAACGCAACCGCACGCACCACGATCCAACCCTCGCCAAGGGGAGGCAGCATTATTACCATGGCCCAATCAGACCCCGTGCAGACGGCTCAACCCACGAGTGCCCTCTCACGCTTTGCGCAGAAGATCACGATACCCTTGAAGAGTCATACCCCGGCGAGTCCAACCACGACAAGGAAGACGACCGTGTACGAGAAGCAGACCCCGACCTCGAGTAGAACCAGCCCCGCCTCCAGCAAGACCAGTCAGACGAGCAAGTCTAGCAAGTCAAGCTATGGCAGGAGTCCCGCCCGGAGCGGCGAGCTGAAGCGCCGGGAACGCGGTGAGAAGCTTGAGCGCAGAGAACAGGAACAGCGCGAGCTGGAAGAGCGTCGCCGACGAGAATATGAGGAGGCCCGCAAAACCGAGGACGAGGAGACAAGGGCGCGCTACGGCGAGGGCGACGAGGATAATTATCCGACCGAATTAAACACCCTCGCCGAGGTCGGCAAGCTCTCCATCGGCTCCAAAGTCACCTTTCGCGCGAGGATCCACACGCAACGGAACATCTCCAAACACCTCGACTTCGTTATCTTCCGCGACCAGACCGACACCATCCAGGGTGTGATCTCCAACGTGACACCCAATATGGTGAAGTGGGTGCAGCGGCTGCACCCGGAGTCCATGGTTCAGGTGTCGGGCACCCTGAAGAAGCCCTTGGAGGAAGTCAAGTCCACTTACCACCAAGACATTGAGGTCGAAATTTACTCCATCCACCTCCTCAACCCTGCACAGGCGCCGCCCTTCAGCAACTACTTGCCCCCGGACAGCATGAACTACAGGCTCAACAACCGCGTCCTCGACCTCAGGCACCCCTCGAACCAGGCACTGTTTCGGGTTCGTGCTATGATCACGCGCAAGTTCCGCGACACTCTCGACAATGACGGCTTCATCGAAATCCAGACGCCCAAGTTGCAGCCAGCCGCAACGGAAAGTGGTGCCGAAGTTTTCAAGCTCAACTACTTTGGGCGCCGTGCATTCTTAGCGCAGAGCCCCCAATTGGCCAAGCAGATGGCCATCTCTGCCGACTTTGGAAAGGTGTACGAGGTAAAATTGATCGAGATTGCCCAGCAGGAGAGCAAATGCTAACGTCAGTAGATCGGCCCCGTCTTCCGTGCCGAAAACTCCAACACCCACCGACACCTCACCGAATACACCGGACTCGACATCGAGATGAAGCTTCACAAGCACTATCATGAGCTCATTCAGACGATTGATCGTGTGTTGAAGAATATCTTCACCGCTGTCCAAGCCATGCCCGAGTTGAAGATTATCCGCGAGCGTTGGCCCAGCGAAGACCTTGTGTGGCTCGACGAAACGCCCATCATTCCTTTCCCAGAAGGCCTCAAGATGTTGCGAGAGGACGGCCGAGATGTCGCAGATGAGGACCTCTCCACTCCGGACGAGATCCGTTTGGGTGAGCTGGTCAAGGAAAAGTACAAGACTGACTACTACATCCTCGACAAGTTCCCTGCCAACGCCCGTCCGTTCTACACCCACAAGGCCGAAGATCCATTCTGGACAAACTCCTTCGACATATTCGTCCGCGGCCAGGAGATCTGTACCGGCGGCCAGCGTATCAACGACCCGAAGGAACTGAGGAGGAACATGGCAGAGAATGGAATTTCCGAGGAAGACATGTCCGAGTACCTCGAGGCGTTCGACCTCGGCGCCCCCCTCCACGGGGGTGCCGGTCTCGGACTCGACCGAGTGGTATTCCTCTTGTTGAACCTAGGGGACATTCGCTACGGCTCGTTGTTCTACCGCGATCCCAAGTCGCTTCCGATGCGGCCTTTCAGCCTGCCCCACCCCAACGCAGACACAACCCGGAGCTGGGCTGGCCGGGAGATGCCGCCGCTGGAGGAGCTCATTGCCAACTATGGCGACGCTTCCAACACGTCATGGCTCGACGAGAGATTCGAAATTTGGCGTCACAGCAGTGGAGCGGCAGTCGGCTACGTGAAGCAGGGTAAGTTCGCCATGATCACAGGTGACCCTCTTTGCGACCGTGGCCAGTATGAAGAAGTCATTCCCGTATTTGTCGAGTTCGTCAAAACGGAACTCAACCTCACCCCTGTTTGGATGTTGGTCTCCAACAAGGTGCAAGAGATCCTTGGTCGCCGCATAGGATGGCGCACCATGAGCTGCACCGTGGAGCAGCGGACGGATGCCGACCAGCACACCACCCCAGATGGCCGGGCCGCCCGTCGCGTCAAGCGCGAGGGTATCAAGGTTCATGAGCTCAAGCTGGACGATGATTTCATGAGGCGTGCCGACCAGTCGATCGAGGCTTGGAAAGAGAAGCGCGTCGGCAAGAAACAGGTCCATCTCACGGAGATCCGCCCCTGGGTTGACCGGGCCCACCGTCGGTACTTTGCCGCCGAGAAAGACGGTCAGGTGCTGTGCATGGTGGTATTGGCCCAGCTCGCTCCCCGCTACGGCTGGCAGGTGAAGTGGGCGCTCGACTTCCCCAGCGCCCCGAACGGCACTATTGAGGTCCTTGTCGAGTACGCGCTGTCCTGTATCTCGGGACCCGTCACCTTCGGCGCTGGCGTCAGCGAGAAATTTGTGCCCGGTGAGCACCTGCACGGCGTCAGGGCCAAATTCCTCAGCAAGACGTATGGCACCATCGTCAAGAGCCTCGGCCTCGGCAAGAAGGCCGAGTTCAGGGACAAGTTTGGCGTGCTCGGCGAGCAGGTTTACATCTGCTACCCGCGCCGGGGCGTCACCATGTTCGATTTGAGGGAGATTGTCAAGTTCTTTATGGATGATGACAAGCAGCTTTGAGTCTGCAGGCTCCATTGCCTGAGGATCATTAGTAATGTTTCAACTTGTCATCATCATGAGAAATTCGGGCTCACGATACGGTCGAAGCAACTTTGGATACCACTACGACGAGTATGGGGTTGGATGTCGTTTTCACGACCAGACTTTTCCTATTGTTTGTGTGTTTTTGCTGCTAGCAACGCATCAGTGATACCTTTCTCTTCCTAGACTTGATACCAGCGTCGAGCGCACCAACCTTATTTTTTTCCTTTTGTGTTTTGGTAGAAAATATAGCCAATTCGTATCTTGAGATTATAATCTTCAATCGAATTGGTGAGGTTTCTCTCACACATGAGCAAGCAATCTTGGTATTTGGTATTCTGTGATCGTCTTTCTATCCTGCAAAACATCCGGGGATTCCCTGTGGACCATTTCTGGAAACAGCCAGTTGAGCACGTCTTGCGTGCCCGGCACACGCACATACGATTCTATTTCGGGAAAGATTCGCTACTGATGCCAAAAAGAAAAAGAAAAACCTGAGATATCTCAACCAGCGTGGGAATGCATGCAAATCTAAAAGGATTGGGAATGCATGCATGTCTTGAGGGAGTGACACTATGAGAGTATATTGGTACAGAACTACAAGCTGTAAACCAGTCGTGACGAAGCTGATGGCGGCGAGCCAACATCAAGCCGGATGATGACGTGAGAGATGAGAAAGTCAAACACAACGAAATTATTGAGAATTGTTCTTCAGTTTTCTCAACTCCTCAATGCCGGCCGGGCTGATGGCCTTCTCCAGGTGGGCCCAGCACTTGGGGTGACCAATGGCCGAGACCCAGACATTGCCCTGCAGGTCCTTGCCGAGGATTGTGAAGACGTTTCGGGAGAGCACGGTGCGCGTGCGGGCGAGGGAATGGTGGTAAGAGATCTTGCCCGGGGGCGGGCGGAACCGTTCCTCGGTAATTGTAGCGGATGCGGCCTGCTTCTCCGGATCGCCCCCGATAGTCGCGGCAGTAATCTCGCCGCTCACTTCCGTGGTAGAAGACTCGGCACGGGTGGAGGCGTCGCCGGTGGAGGCATCGCCAGCGGGCAGCTCTGCGCGGGGAACGACAGCAGGAGCGAAGTCGATGCAGTCGAAGAATTTGCAGCGGGACCAGTTGGTAAAGATGATGAGCGTACTGTCAGGCTTTCCGAAGAGGGGCTGCGGACCGCAGCGGCCACCCTCGCGAAGGCAGCGCATGAAGGCCATGATCTGCGAGGGAGTGGTCTGGGTCTGGATATCGTAGCGGAAGCAGCGGGCGACATAACCGAGCGGGGTCTTGAGAACCTCCTTGGAGGACAGAACGGTCCACGTACCAAGGGCGAAATTCTGAACATAGTTCTTACCGGGTGCGAAGATGGACTTGAGGCGGCCAGTAATGTCGACGGCGTTAAAGACGGTAACGGAAGTGCGGCCGCCTCGGGCAGCACAAACCAGACGAGTCCACCAGGCGGTTAGGACATCGCCTTCGCTGACGAAGGGGGCCTCCTCGGTGCCCAGACCCTTCTCGTCCATAGCGTGCAGGTCGGCCATCGCGCGGTTCCGGAGGTCCGTGACGAATGACTGCGGGAGGCAGAGGATCTTGGACTCGATGTCCGGGCGGCGGATCATGTCCCAGATGAAGTGGAAGTTGAAGCGGAAACGGCGAAACCCTTGGAGGCGGCGTGGGTCGAGGAGCAGAGGTTCCTTCTCCGGGTCCGAGTCGACGCCAACGTCATCGAGGATATCTTCGCGCGCGCCGCAAAAGGCCGCGACTTCTGCTTCACGACCGGCCATGACAAGGCCCCAGTTGGTCACGAGGGACTGCATACCAGTGGCGCCAAACATGACGTGAGAGAAGAGGAGGCCGACGATGGTAGCGTCGGTGAAGGAGACGACGTGAAGCGCAATTTGGGGCTCATCAGAAGTCAGGAGGTCCTCAAGAGTCATCGGAGCTCCCGAGCGGACGCCGAGGGGGTAGAAACAGACGACGCCATACTGGGCGGAGGGGTTGACAGTGCTCTTCGGAAGGTGCTTTGCATTCTTGTGTTCATTGATGCTATAGTCGTGCACATCGTGAGAGAAGCGAATAGCGGGGCGGGCTGGTGTAAATTGTCGCGGGACATGGAGTTCGAGTTTATTGTCGTCCTGGAAGAGAGTATAGAGCGTTAGAGGTTTGTGGACTGATGTTACTCCTTAGAAGTATGTGGAAGATTGTTGCGACTCACCGTCAACCGCATGCGGCCACCAAGTTTCCTCCAGTCACCAACCTCCAACAGTTTCGACAGCGAGGAATTGAGCATCTCGGGATCGAGGACGTCGTCGAACCGCAACGTCCAGTTGAGCAGCATCTCGCGGAAGGGCTTCGTATCGTCGAAGAAGTGGACGGGATAGATGTCGTCCGTTGCTACCGTCGGGAGCTGGCGCGCCGGCTTCTTGCCGAAGATGTTGCGGACAACGTCCATGACGGGATGGGGAATCGCGGGCATTGTGGGTGAATCGAAGCCGCGAAGCGCGGTATTATTAGAAACGGTTTCCTCTGGGAATATTGCTCGGTAGCCTAGCTACCAAGTGATGGAGCTCTGACAAGCTGGTGGAACTGTTTTCGGCCGCAGACCGAAGGCGAGAAGGGGAAGGAAAGGCAGAAGACGATGGATTCAATCCGACCGTCGTTCAAAGGGGAAAGAAAAGCACAACAAAACAAAAACGAATTCCCAAAATGTGGACAGACGTGGCCTTCAAGAGCAAGCGTCATGGGCCTGCCCGATCCTCAAAGTCGTCGGATGCCAGCTTATATGCCAGACGGTTGACCCGTGTTTGGAAAAGCTGCCAAGGGGGATGGACGACATGACATCCGGGCCCGGGTCCATGGCAGCTCTCGAATGGAAGAAACATGTGTGAGTTCCGGTTCCTAGGTGCCGTAGTGCGGTATGCTGTCACGGAGGTTTACTACAGGTTTGAGAGGCACGGTCAGATGCGGCTGATACCTGGCGGCGGCGCGCGCACCCCCAAGACGAGGTTCATGGCGCATCTGGGTCCAAGGTGCTCGCAACCGCAGGGCCGAGAAACAGCGTTTGTCGAGGGACCATGTGCGTTTCGCACAGAAAAACCGAGCGAGATCGTGCCCCCTTGAAGTATAAAACTTGCAGTAGTTTCCACCCTTCGAGGAAGGCTAAGGCAGGCTGTGGTATGTTCCCCCAACCGTTCCCAGCTTGGCGCGGTACCAACCGGTCTTGACTCGAAGCTTGGTTGTTGGCTTCGAGATCTCGCAGATTTACGTGTCTGTGATGGGGGATCCCCCTGTCTGTGGTTCACCACAGCGCGTGTTACGAGATTGGTTGACAAAGAGCCGTGGAGACCAAGGGGGTTTGCTGACAACTGTTATCGGCGAAGAGAAAGGGACCTACCAAGTCGGGAAATGAGCGGGGAATGGTTGAGAAGAATTACAGTGCCTTGCAGCGTGTGAATGACACGGAGCCGGCCGGGAGCGAGTTATCGGCGAACAAGCTATCGCCATTCGCCATGCCATTGATGGATGGATGACCCCTGTCTTGTGTCCCGCATTCGTAGTTCCCCGCATGGAGAGAGAATGGATCATCTCCCAACCCAAAACTCCCCTCCGCCATCTCCCAGATAAAACAAAGCCGCGCCGTTGAAAATCATCTTTCGCGGTCTCTTCCACGGACGAAACTTTGAGCGGCAGAACAGCAGACGAGAGACAAGATGACAGGCACAGGCGATTCGTATCAACTCTGGGTGGGAGGCCAGGAGAAGCCGGGCCATGCAGACCAGTTCGTGACGTTCCTTTCTTCCCCCCCTCTCCTCCGAACAACCCCGCGCGCAAGCATTGCATACTGCAAGCACAGGACAGTCAGGCGAAGCACGGCACGACATGCCTTATCTGTGCTCGTGCCTCATGCCTGTAGCTTATGATGGTGCCTCGCATGACTGACACAAGCGCTTGCAGGATTCCAGTCGAAGACCCTGCAACGGGGGAGGTATTCGCACAGTAAGTTGGCCCCAAGAGGTTCACGGCTCAAGCCCGTCAACTGGCTTCCGATGTCTCGATCAGGATGTTGGCACACGCTCGATTCGGTTTCTAACTGCACCCTGCAGCTGTCACGCAGCATCGGCTCAAGATGTCGATGAGACTATTCGTATCGCGCACGACGCATTCAAGGCCGGTGCATGGTCGAAGGCGCAGCGCCACGTCCGGGCCGCAGTCCTCGACAAGACGGCGGAACTCCTCAGCGCGGCGTTTCCGTCGCTGATTCCGCTCGAGGTGCAACAGACTGGTCGCGCCATACGCGAGATGCGCGCTCAGGTCCCGACGCTGGTCAAGTGGTTCAATTACTACGCGGCGCTGCTGCGCACCGAGGAGCGCTCAGTGCTGCCGACGGTGGGCAAGCTGCACAACTGGATGGATCGCGTGCCGCTAGGCGTCGTGGTCCAGATCACGCCCTTCAACCACCCTCTTCTTATTGCCGTCAAGAAGATCGCTCCTGCCCTCGCCGCGGGAAACAGCGTCATCGTGAAGCCAAGCGAGCTGACGCCCCTCACGACCCTACTACTGGGAAAGATCCTGAAGCAGGCAGGCGTGCCCGACGGCGTATTCAACGTACTTCCGGGCTACGGTGCCACAACGGGCAAGGCCCTTGTCGAGCACCCGCTCGTCCGGAAGGTGGACGTGACGGGCGGCACGGCGGCAGGTCGGGCCATCGGCTCCATCGTCGGCGGCAACCTGGCGCGTTACACGGCAGAGCTGGGAGGAAAGGCACCGCTGATCATCTTTGAGCAGGCGGACGTTGACGTCGCGGTCAACGGCATCGCGTTTGGGTCATTCATCGCCAGCGGGCAGACGTGCGTGGCTGGTACCAGGATCCTCGTGGAGGAGAAGATTCTTCAGACAGTGGTGGACAAGCTCAAGGCGAAGACGGAGTCGATCCTGCGGCGGATGGGTTCTCCAAAAAACGACCAGTCCATGATGGGACCGCTGATCTCGGCAAAGCAGCTGCATAACGTGGAGGCGCTTGTGGAAGAGGCGCTTGCGACGGAAGCGGCGGCAGCGGCTGGCGGTCGTCGCATGTCCGGAACGAGCAGCCTCGACGGAACAGACTTCTCCAAGGGCTACTTCTTCGAGCCGACGGTGCTCGTTTCGAAAACCGACGGGGGAGACATACTCAAGACGCGCATCTGGCGAGAGGAGGCGTTCGGACCTGTCATCGTAGTAGCGGGATTCAAGACGGAGGAGGAGGCCATCGCGCTGGCCAACGACAGCGAGTTCGGACTCGGAGCGGGCATCTGGACTCGCGACGTGGCGCAGGCGTTTCGGGTATCGGAGAACGTGGACGCAGGCATCGTGTGGGTGAACACGCACCACCGGAACGACCCCAGCAGTCCGTGGGGTGGCGCGAAGAGCGCGAGCGGCGTCGGCAGCGAGAACGGCGTCGATGCGTACCATGCCTACACCACGACCAAGAGCACCATCATCAGCTACGCGAGCCCGGAGGAGGCGCTGGCAACGGACGACTGGTTCCGGGAGGGAGCTGGCGACGTTCGGTACGGTTGAGGTGGTAATTAGACGGAAGACGATGATGGAGATGATTCCATGAGGTCGAGGCTGCTCAGCCAGGTCGTGTCGTGTAGCATTGGTATCGATTGGCCAATACGGCCCGGTTGTTTGCGAGCGATCGTGAGAAAAACGTGTGGACAAGAGCGACGGCTGGAGGGAAGAGAGGACGAAAATTGCAACAATCTGATGTTCGGGGATGAACACCTCTCCTGCAGTCATGCGTGCATGCAATGGATGTGTTCGTGTGTCCGTTGGTTTGCGAGGGAAGAAGAGGGGAAAATTGGGGGAAGAGGGAGAAGAAGTGCGTACGGAGTACCTACCTAGGTACACTGTGTTTGTATTTCGGGGGAAGGAAGGAGGGAAACCTGTCGGTGCGTCACTGCCTGAATGAGGTGAGAATGGATGTTTCTGTTTCTGGCATGCACTACATGCACGCACCACCTGCAATGCACCTTCCAGTCCGTATCTCGGGCCGCGGATGCACCCAACGACGTCAAAAAGAACCGAAAGCTCGGCCTTGGCCTGCAAGCCCGAAACGGACGATGCTGCAGGGTTTCTTGGTGGCAACAAAAAAGTTTGAAGAGACCAGCAGCAAAAGATAAGGTCCATCCAGGATTCGAACCTGGGCTTACGGAAGATCTGGGTTTGAATCAGAATCCGACGTCCTAACCAACTAGACTAATAGACCAGTGCCTATCACTTAGTGTCGAAAGTTTTCCAAACTTGACAGCCTATGGCCTGCTCTTTTCCCGTCGTGGACCCTAGTGGCCCCCAAATGGCCCCCTGTGGCCACGCGAGGGCGCCCCCTTGCGGTCGGGGTTGGCTTGCGGCCAGCAAAGCAGTTGAGTTGCCGAGAGTCTTCACAGGAGCCGAAGTGCGGCCTCTGCTGCTACGGTTTTCTTTAAACGAGAATGACGAAGGGTTGTCTTCTCCGGACGAATGCCCTCGTGTTATGCCTATGCCGCTTCTCCGTGCACCAATAGGAGGGAAACGGGCATGCATAAATCGAACCTAGAGTCTCTGTCAACTCCCGACATCGGCAAGCTTTTCTCGCTGGTTGAATCTTCACAAACAAGTCGTCCTTTATTCTATTCTGGAAGTGGCCCGTCATCCGAGTGGAACGGGACATCCGCCGGCCAGAGCTGGGATCTTAGGTTCAACCCAGAGTTCCCGCTCTTGAGACCACATGACATCATCCGAACGCCATCTTCATTCACCTTTTACGGACGGAGACTTCCCATGAACGACAACTAAAAGAAATACCAGACCATCCGGAAGGGCTGGAAAGTAACCCGACGCTGAAGCCTCCGGTTCCCCCTCTCCCTTGACAACCGTCTGCCCCATGCTTTTTGCTTCTCGACTATTGCCTGGCTGAGTGTGACGGAACTTTCGTCGAATTGGCAGCCTTCCTTACACAAACTTCTCCTCTGATCTTTCGCTCTTGCTTTCCATCCGCCCACTTAGGCCTGAGAGCACCGAGGATCGCCGTGTGATTCAAGCTCGTCGCCGGCATCACCTTCTTTCTCCCCAGCACCCAATCCCGACAACGCCAACTCCCACGGACACCTTGGTGATCTAGTGAAAGCCTCTTGACTCTCACTCGACCATTAGACGGCAATGCCTCAACAGAAGAAACACATCATCTTCTTCACGGGACCCACAGGAACTGGCAAGACGACGATAGCAAAATACCTAACCGAATCTCTCAACATGACCTTCATCGAAGGCGACGATGTCCGTGCCCCTAATCCCCTCAACCCGAGACCTCATGGCAAACTCACACTCTCTCTCACGCACACGCGACCCGCACTGACATCCCCATCAACAGTTCCACCCCAAGGAAAACGTGGAAAAGATGCACAGGGGCGAGCCGCTGACCGACGAGGACCGCTGGGGCTGGCTCGACGCCCTCCGTGACGAGGCACTACGGGACCTAGATCGTGACGGCGCCGGCGTCGTCGTCACCTGCTCCGCCCTGAAGCGGACCTACCGAGACCTCCTGCGCGGCGCCTCCCATCCGGAGAAGGACGTCCTCGTCCACTTCGTCACCCTGCACGCCCCCGAGGACGTCCTCTTCGAGCGTGTCAAGGACAGGCACGGCCACTTCGCCGGCGCGAACCTCGTGCACAGCCAGTTCCAGAGCCTTGACCCGCCCCAGGTCGACGAGCCGGACGTTGTCGCCGTCGATGTGCGGCCGCCTGTCGAGGAGGTGAAGCAGGATGCTTTGCGAAAGGTGAGGGACTTATTGAGCCGGCGAGGAGGCTTCGAGATTTGTTGATGATTCCAACACTTTCCACTCCGGGACTCGATGATGTTATCGACGCTTGAGGGTGTTTCACAACGGCATCATTTACATAGCGGCACGTTAGAACATCAAAACCCCGCTTCAGAGGCAATCCAGTACAGATAGCAGGAAGCAATTTAAGTGGCTTGAGGCTTAGTCGTATTGTTGAACTCACGTCCGCTGTCTCTAGCAGTGCAACTACGTGTCATTTCACTGGTCTATTATTAATATTTGGTGCAAGGCAACAGCTCGAAAACGCACCGGATTGCTTTTGACTGCTCTACGGCAACGTCTGCTGAATGTACAGAACGTAATGCATAGTTGCCAGGACAAGCTTCTCGAGCATGACTTTCAGTTCTAATCTACCGCCGAGACTTGCTTTCATACATGTGACAAAACCTATCATGAAGCCGAGTAAAAAGGAACCAACCTGAATTGTTCCTTGGGACCGACGAAATATTCCAACTCCAAGCCAACATGGCCCCAAGTCCAAGATTCCATCAGCCCATTCCGTTGCACAGTCCAGAAGGCCGCTTCTGCACGCCAAGTGAAGATTTCCTCTGCGTGTGTTGATCCCATGTGCTCAACGTT
Source organism: Colletotrichum sojae (assembly GCA_014235955.1). Taxonomy (NCBI): domain Eukaryota; kingdom Fungi; phylum Ascomycota; class Sordariomycetes; order Glomerellales; family Glomerellaceae; genus Colletotrichum; species Colletotrichum sojae. Next base: position 30,066 of record WIGN01000215.1, on the reverse strand, counting down.
GCACCAGAACCGCCCGAGTCCAATGAACGACGTCGCAACGCGTCTGGCCAGCGCGCCCTTTGCAGTAGTACGACTTTCTCCGCCAACGAGGTCAAGAGCCATACGGCCCTCTCCCATCAAACCCCATGCTTCCTGTTCTCAGACGCCGCGCGAGATGCCGAAGATGCTAACAGCTGCGCCTGGTCGATCCGTCGTACCAGAGTCGTAGCTACACGGAAGCTGCGAATTTGGTTTTGGTCTGACACGAAAGACGCACTGCCAATGGTCCGCCGATCTGCAGGCCAAAAAGCAAGTCTCAGTCGGTCGTTGGGGGCGGCCGACCGAGCACATATAGCGGGAAATAGATTTCCCTTCATCGTGGCATTCAGCCATCTTGGACCTCACTTGACATCTTCATCCGACCCTACCATCATGGCACAGAGGTACGACTTCATAATCGTGGGAGGTGAGTCTTGCGTTTCCCCAACTTGGAGCCCCACGCCTCGGTTATACGTGTATTACCTCAGGGGGCGTTGGAAGCTGAGCCAAATCCCCTCAACCCCTCACTTCAACCAAAAGCCCCCCAAATATCGGTCAGTCATCACTAACACCGTCGATCGTCTCCATCCAGGCGGCACATCAGGCTGCCTCCTCGCATCCCGGCTCGCGAACACCCCCTCCGCACCCAGCGTCGCGCTGTTCGAGGGCGGCAGCGACATCAACAAACCGGAGTACCGCCGCACCGCCGAGCGCTACACCACCGTCGCGCAGCCCGGGCTCGACTACGGCTACTTCTCGACACCGCAAGCTCACGCGCTCGGCCGCGAGGTCCCGCAGGCGCGCGGGAAGGGGCTCGGGGGCTCCAGTGCGGTGAACTTCCAGGTCTGGTCGCTCGGCGCCCGGGAGGAGTTCGACGCGTGGGCGGAGGCGGCGGGGGACGAGACGTGGGGGTTCGATAGTGTCCTCGAGAGAGTCAAGCAGGTTCGTGAGCGACTTGATGACTCCGGGAAAGTTTGAGCGTGTCGTTGACTTCTTCAAGTTGGAGAACCTGCATCTGGACGGGCTATCGTCCGACTGGGATGGATACGTAAAGCCGAATCCCAAGTATCACGGCTTCTCAGGGTTTGTCGAATTCTTTTGGTGTCTATATGCTCGCCTGCTCAAATGAATCAGTCCCATCGACGTCTCCACCGGACACGTCGAACGCGAGACAAGATCCTTCATCGATGCAGGTGAGGATTTAGGGGTGCGTTCTCGAGCCTACGATGCTTGCGACGCGGGCTTACGAAAGGGGAGTAAAACAGCACAAGCGCAACTTGGACCCGAACGACGGCGACCCGATCGGCTTTTCGCTCAACCCGACGACGAGCTTGAACGGCATGCGAACGACGAGCGCTTCGGCATTTCTCGAGAAGGGCGTGCCGAGAAACCTGACGATTCTGACACAGAGCCGCATCGTCAAGATCCTCTTTGAGAACGACCGTGCGATCGGCGCCGTGAAAGAAGACGGTTCTCAAAGTGGGTCTCAATATCACTCTACTCAGCGTAAGACACCGCAATTGTTGACCCTTGCGGACAGTTCTTGCTAGGAAGGAGGTCATCCTCTGTGCTGGAGCCCTGGACACCCCTCGAGTCCTTCTGCTCTCCGGCGTCGGCCCCAGGGAAGACCTTGAGCCGCTCGGTATCAGCGTCGTGAAGGACATCCCAGGGCTGGGCAAGTCCTTCACGGACCATCCCATGATTGTCACCTGCTTCCAGATGAAGGCCGGCTTCACGGACAGAATGACCTTAGCGGATCCGGCCAGATTTCGGGAGGCCGTCGAGCAGTTCGTTAGGTCTGGGAATGGGCCTCTCCTCGGGCATTTCTCGTCGGTTCCCCACGCGTTCCTCAAGAACGAGAGGGCGTATGTGTCAGACGAGTTTCGGCAACTTCCCGCCGATGTGCAGGAGTTTCTCATGAAGCCAGGTGTTCCGAGCTACGAGCTCGTTGTGAGTCTCTACTGTGTGTCCCTTGGAACAAAAGGGCGAACCGACTAAACCTGACAGGTTGGGCCGCTGATTCCCCCGAACCACGTCTTCGAGCAGCCCGATGACGGCTTCTTCTCGGTCTTCGTCGCCAACATGAACTCTCAGGCTCGAGGCGAGGTGACTCTGAAGTCTTCTGATCCCCGGGACCCGCTATTGATCGACCCCAAATACCTCAGTGACCCGTTTGACGTGGTCAACCTGCGAGAGGCCCTCCGAGAGGGGCTGAACCTAATGAAAACTCGAACAATGGGGGAGCACTTCGTCAGGCCCATCTTCTCACCCAAGTCCAACAGCGACGAAGACATTGACGTAAGTGTAGCTATGTGCTGTTGCGTGTCGGGTTACAGAAGGGGCTGCTCACAACACTGCTAGGAATTTATCAGACAGAATGTCGCCGGGCTATGGCACCCTTCCTGCAGTGTGAAAATGGGTAGAAACGAGAAAGATGGCAGTTGTGTCGACGGCGACTTGAAGGTCCACGGTATCAGCGGACTTAGAGTCGCTGATTTGAGCGTCACATCAATGCTTCCCAGGTATGTGATACTCGGCTATTGATCAACGATGTCAGGCCATGATCGGATGAAGGCTAACTTTGAGCAGCGGCCGTAAGTTCCACAGCCCAATATCTAACGTTGGCTATAACCTCGTATCCGCTTTATGATTGCTCGATACTAACCCATCTCGTCTACGTAGATCCCCAAATTGTTGCGTACGTTATTGGGCAAATCGCTGCTGAGAAGATCACCAGCGAGCATGACCTTTGAGGAACTCGTAAAACACTACCAGACTAGATATTGATGCTGTATAAACATAGACCCTGAGATGGGCTCAACTAGCTCGAATAACACTGACTTTGGATACCTAAATCAGGTACCGGAAACCCTTGCCAACCGCATTAACCTGGCCAGCCGCCTCCGCCTCCTGCTCCTTCAGCTCCAGCTTGCGGTTCTCCCGCTTTAGGACGAAGCGGAGGACTGTGCTCGCGACGATAGCCATCAGAGCCATGGCCGCGTTGACGCTGAACGCCAGCACGAACCGCGGCCCGGCGTCGTTCGGGTACAAGTACGAGCCGTAGATCCCAGAAAGGGTAGATATGGCGTTGTTAAACGCCACAGCCGCGGCGCGCTTCCCGACCGGCCGGCAGATGGTGTTGGCCGTCCAGACCATCGACATGTTGAAGCCAGTATAGATCCCGGGTAGCATGATGACGGCGCCGAAGTATCTCGGCCCAACCCCCGTCGCGGCGCTCGCGATGACGAACCCGGCAAGCGAGCACAACAAAGGACCGACGAGGTGCCAGTACCGCTCCCCCGCGCGATCTGCACTCCAAGAAACGGCGGCGCAGACGATGCAGGCCAGCAGGTACGGCGGCGCGGTCAGCAGCAGCGTCGTGATGCGGTCCCTGCCGAGCCCGGCGACGACGGTCGGGAAGAAGCTGTTGATGGAGATGGAGCTCGCAGCGCCGTAGACAACAACGACAAGAATCCAGTTGATCGGGTCGCGCAGCAGCATCTTGAACCCGTCGAGCAGCGGCTGCGATGATGACGAGGTCCAGTCCTCCTCGCCCGCGGCGTCGGCCTCCATACGCCACATGGCCAGCTGCCGTTCCTGCTCGGTCAGCCATCGAGTGTTGGCCGGGAAGTCCGGGAGGATGAAGTAGGCCCCCGCCGCAATGACTACAGTGAGGGACCCTTCGATGATGAAGAGCCAGCGCCAGGCAAGAAGCCCGCCGAGGCCGTCCATGCCGCTCGTTATGCCCGCCGCGATGAGGCCGGAGAAGGCGCCCGAGAGCATGGAGCCGCTGTAGAAGAGCCCCGTGCGGACGCCGAGCTCCGAGCGGGCGTACCACGCGCTGAGCGTCGCGAGACAACCTGTTTGCGTTACTACCGTCAGACCAGCGGATCGGAGATATGACCACGGCACGCGAAGAAGGGAGCGCTAGTGCTGCAAAGGTACGAACCTGGATAGAAGGCTGCCTCGACGAAGCCGAGGAAGAACCGGGTTGCCAGGAGGCCGGCGAAACTATGCGTCGCGCCGCTGCAAGCGCACAAAACACCCTGGAAAGTTGCCATGATTGTCAGCCAACGAGACTCTCTGCTTGGGCCAAGGGGATGTGCATGTGTGTGTTCCACGGCGCAAGATCCGCCTGCCGAATCCCCTGCCAGTCACGTTACACGTATGCAATGCGGACAGGTGAGGTGAGAAGCGACGGGACCGGGTGTTGGATGACGGATCGGGGAGCGCCATGCTGGAGCGTGCTTTTAACTTACCCAGACGGCCATGCAGGCTGTGAGATAGGCGGCCGGGCGGCCTATCTTGTTAAGAAACATGTTCGAAGGTACTTGCATGAGGATGTATCCGACAAACAGAATCGACACGCAAGTCTAGGTGATAAGAAGTCGTCAGTTAAGCCGTGTCTACGTGGTTACGCGGCGGTTTTCTAACCTGGAACTCATTGCCCGTTAACCCCAGATCTTCTTCCAAACCAGCTAGCCTTGCTGATCCAACTGCATTTCTTTTGCATTCTGTGAGCAATGACTCTAGTGTTTGAAAGCCCGAAAAGAGCTACACCACTAACCTGTCAAGGTAGTTCATGATATATATCAATATCATCGTCGGTAACATTCGTATATCGATCTGGTACGCGTAAACATGCGGCAACTACGTTTTGGGAAGGGATTTCCGTGCTTTCCGGATTAGCTTCTTCTCAAGCGCCTTAAACTCATCCTCGGAGAGATCTCTCAAGAGCTCTGGCAGGTTGATCGGGGGCCATTCTGTCGATTGGCCTTCGGAACTAGCCCTGCTGCCTTCCGTGTTGTCCGTGACTTCCTGTGTGTTGTCTTGCTTCTTTTTCCGCATATCGCAGCTGCTGACGTTTGTGTTGTCCGTTTCCGTTTTAAAAAAGTGCCGGTATGATGATGGTTCGAAAGGTTCTGCAGAAAAGAATCGCCTTCAGTTCAACGTTTGACATGAAAGAGGCAGTCAGAAGACGAACTGAACGGGACACGGATATATACTAACGATTCTCGGATTTCTATGAGCTCCTCGAGTCCTGATCAACAGATTGCACCCCGACGATGCCCAGCCTCAAGTTCCTGGGCAAAGATAATACCAAGGCCAATGGCAGGTCCAACCCGACGTACTTCGTCCAATCAGAGATGATCGGTATCTCTCTCGCACGCCGGAGATAAGCCGTCGCAAGGAAAGGAACTCGCGGAGCTGTCGCCTCAAATACGACGTTCTCCGCTCGCAGACGTCAACCGTCGACAACGATCAGGGGCAGTTTTCGCTGAGGATGTATCGGCTGTTAACGCAAGTCAAGCCGTGGCGGGTCCAATGTGGGAATTTCTGCCCAGGTTGCTGCTGCGTTGGCGCGGGATTGCGGGGTGTCAAAGGATTCGGGGTCCAGGGATGCGCGATCGTTTATCAGCTCGGCCACTAGAGCAGGGAAGTCCGAATGGAGATATGGAAGGCGGGGAAGGCCCTGCAGCTCATTTTATCTTCGCTCTTCGAGAGCAAGGGGCGCAAGAAAATGTTTGCTTCGGCTTCGGTTTGCCTCGAGCCGATGAGATCATGGGCGAATGGAAGTGAGGAAGTGCGGAGAGGGAGCCCGCCCCCGCGCAATGCGTTGGCCATTGTTACCCCTTGTTGAACGTGTATCTTATCTGGGTCCAGTGATTGATGTCAGTGGCGAGAGAGCGTGACAATGTAGAGACGGTGTCTATCACAAAGGCGTCCGTCATACGTACATGTACGCCGGAGCACCAAACGCGGGGAAACCTGGGTGTTGCCGATGAAGTGAGGTGCATCCACGACCGTTCTAGAATTCATCGGCATGAGTATCGGCCCCAGAGTCGGCAGTGTGTGCTTATGATGCCGATTGTGGCTTCGAGGTTTGAACTATAAGAGGTGAATCGGATATGGAATGGGTATAGATTCAACGCAACAGCGAAGTATATCCAGCAATTCGAAGATAACTAGGCCGATCCCCCGCTCCCAGTCTCCTTCTCTTCTCCTTCTTTCTTCCGCCGAACCACAAGAGAAGAAGCACGAAAATCATGGCCAAGCCTTCTGTTCTGATCGTAGGCGGCGGCGTCTTCGGCACGTCCACCGCCTACCACCTCTCCCTCCGGGGCTACGACTCCGTCACGGTCCTCGACCGCTTCTCCGCGCCCTCCAAGGACTCGGCGGCCACCGACCTCAACAAGGTCGTACGTGCGGACTACCCCAACCCGCTGTACGCCCGGCTCGGGGAGGAGGCCATGCGCGAGTGGAAGGACCCGGCCTCCATCTTCGCGGGCATGTACCGCGAGACCGGCTGGGTCATGAGCGGGCACGGAATGACGCGTGGCTGGCTACACAGCGCGCTGGACACGGCGCGGAGGGCCGGCCGCGAGGGCGTCGCGTTCATGGAGACCGAAGACATGAAAAAGAGATGGCCGGCCCTCACGGGCGAGTTCCCGGACTGGACCAACCTCTGGAGCCCGGCCGCGGGCTGGGTGAGTTCGCTTGTCGCCCCCGTTCCTTCTGAGCGGAAGGTCGAACATTTCGGACTGACGCCAGATTATTCAAGGTCGCATCCGGACAGGCAGTACTGAGGATGGCCGATGCCGCCGGGTCGCAGGGTGTCAAGTACGTCACCGGCGACTCCGGCTACATCAAGAAGCTGCTGTACGACAGCGACGGTACCTGCAAGGGCGCCGTAGCAGCGGACGGCACCGTACACGAAGCCGACATCGTCGTTCTTGCGACGGGCGCCAACACGGCGGCCCTGGTTGAGGCGAGCAAAGAGGTGGTCGCGCAGACATCGGTCATCTGCGTGATGAAGCTGGAGCCTCACGAGATCGAGAAGTACAAGGACATTCCGATCATTGACGACTTTGAGCAGGGTAAGTTGATATTCGCTGACGTCTTGTTGGACTGGAAGTGGACTCGCCTGTATCACTGACTTGATGCTGACGAATGACAGGCATCATCTTCCCTCCCGATGATAACGGCTTGATCAAGCTTTGCAGCGTTCGGCTCATCACCAACTACCAGAACAACAAAGTCGCCGGTGCCTCAGTCCTTCATTCCTTGGGTGACTACCCTGACGACGGCTGTCCGAAGGAGGTAGAAGACGAGATGCGGTCGTTCGTCCGTGAGATAATTCCAGAGCTGGCTGACCGGCCGTTTATCTCAACCAAGTTGTGCTGGTAAGTGTCCCACAGCCCGGCCGTATGGTTATCTGAGAAACCTGCGTGCAGACTGCAGTGTCGCCTCTTTCAATCCGGAATCCGAGTTACGCTTGAAAAACATGCAGACTAGATGCAGCAGCTAACCGCGTCGTCGCAGGGACGGCATCGCAAGCGACCTGAACTTCCGGGTCTGCCCGTACCCCGGGACCAGGAACCTCTTCGTCGCGACGGTCGGATCGAACCACGGCTTCAAGTTCCTGCCCATCATCGGCAAGTACGTCGCCGACATGCTCGAGGGCAGCCTCGGCAAGGACCTGCAGGAGCTGTGGGCGTGGAAGAACGGACAGGTGCCCGAGGGCACGCAGGACCCGCACCCGTGGCCCCGCCGAGACCTTTCCGATTTGTCCGGGTGGCGGGGGCGGAACGCCCCGGGCGCCGGCAAGCTGCCTTGGACGTGGAGTCGGCTGTAGGTCTCATTGGCGCGCGATGGCGAGGAGGAAGTTGAGAAACAACATTAACGACCCTGTTCATCTTAGTTAGAGTCGATGCATGTAATGGCCGAGAAGTTGGAGGGGTAGGGGGCAAAGGGAGGTGGCATTTGTTTCCCCCCCTTCTCTTCTCACCTTCTGAATATGAGACTTGATATGTTACTAGTCAGTTCTTAGAAAGCAACCACCCGTTGCGCAAACTTTTTTTCCAAGCTCACATGGATCTGATCGATAGAGGGGTGCTGACAGACAGCAGTAGGGAAGAGAGAGAGAGAGAGAGAGAGAGAGAGAGAGAGAAGAAAGTGAGAAACGCGACCCCAGCCTCCAACAGAACCGACACCCCAGTCCTTGCATCAACAGCGATTCGATTCGCACGATTCGCCAAACCAAACCCTGTGCAACAGACGCAGGTCGCCCCGCTACGCTGCGCACTATCAGCGAGTACAACGCGAGTTGTTGTCCGAGTTGCTTAAATGGGCTGGAAGGGAACCCGCTATCAGCAGGAGGGGTCTCTGTCGATTCACATCCCACTGCCCGCCTCCGCGATATTGCAGGACCCATCGTTCGGATCACGCATCTTGTTCCAGACTCGCAGCCTGCTTGCTGTCGCTCCGAGTGAGGAAGCCAAGGCCGGCGACAGCTCCAGCAAAGAAGCCGCGATCCGATGATGAAGAGATTACCCAGCATCCGCAGCGCCGTGGCCTGCGTCGCCTGCCACAAGCAGAAGCTCAAGTGCAACGGCGGTATGTCACTGTGTCTCTTCGGCTCACACGAGCGACCGGATGGCTAACTCCGAGACTTCAAGGTACACCATGCCAACGCTGCCAGACCCGCCATCGGGCATGCGTCTACCCTGTCAGGGAGAAGTTCATCATGGTGCACGAGAGCTACGTCCGAGACCTGGAGCACAAGATGGAGCAGGCCAAGCGGGTCCTGGAGCAGTCGCCCCCGAGCTCGGGTGTCCCGCCACGGGACCTGGCCGGGGCCGAAACTCTCGACTTCGCGGCCCCGCTGTCCCCGACCAGAACCGCCGGGGCCGTGGAGGAGGAAGCCTCGGGGGACTATGGCTCCGAGAACTTCTGCGACCACCTGAAGAAGCTGTCACAGACGGCCGCAGCATCATCTGACGATGGCAATTCCAGGAGCCCAAGAAGCGGCGCTACAGAAACCTACACCTACTCGAGGTTGAAGTTTGATTTCCTCCGTGAGTTCATGTTTAAGACCCCATAGGTATTGGAAAGCAGCTCACAAAACAACACGCAGAGCCCGAAGTCTCCTTCAGACTACCCCCGCGGCCATACGCCTTCCACCTTCTACAGGCTTTCGAGGAAGGCTTTAGCGAGTACCACTGGTTCCTCCGTCGGAGCTTCTACAACCGGCTGGTCCTGACGTATTCGGATCCGGCCTCGCAGTCCCGCGACCGCAACTGGCTCTGTCGCGTGTCCGTCGTGCTGGCCCTGGCAGAGAGCTTCAGCCGCTCGCGCATGACCTCGTCGATCGGGCAGCGGCCGCTAAGCCCCTACGCTGCGCTGCCGCCACCACCGATGACTGAAACGGCCTCAGCTGCCATGTACTCGGCGGACTCGCCGTCTTCCACGGACGAGACGCCGCTGCCGCCGGGGTCCGATTTCTTCGAGCAGGGACTGATGCTCCTGAAGATGTCTTCCGAAGAGCCCGCGCCGGAAGACGTAGAGGCCTTAAATCTGATTGTGAGTCAAGCTCGCATAGATGACAGACGTTGCAACATCTGACACACGCAGGCTCTATACTGCTACTCCCTAAACCGGCGGAAGACGGCCTATTCCTACGCAAGCCAGAGCGTAGCCCTCGCAAAGCTCCTACAACTCCACAAACCCAGCAGCGCGCAGGACTCCAACGGCAGCGGCACACGCAGCCGCCTCCTAGACGAGCACAGGAAGCGGCTCTGGTGGACGTCGTACTGCATGGACCGGATGACGAGCACCGAGCTCGGCGTCGCGCCCGCCTTCTGCTGCGTCCCGGAGGGCATGCAGCTCCCGAGCTCGGCCGGCCTCACCCCCGAAGAGGCGGAGCAGTTCTCCGACCCCAGCCTGTTGACCGCCGCGGCGCAGCTGTGCGAGATCAAGCGCGACGTCGTTCGCACGGCCGCGCAGCACGGCGGCAGCGAGAAGCGCCTCGACGCGATCCAGGCGAGCCTCGACATGCTGCAGCAGTGGAGGGCTGGCCTGCCCGGCGCCATGGACTTTACGTTTGAGGAGAGCCTGCCGACGCGGCTGATGGATTCTCGGCACGGGAGGATATTGGCCTCTATTTACATGCGATACCACCAGGTCGGTCATCTGCTGCTTGTTACCAAAGTTCCCCCCCTCCTTTTTGGAAAAGGCAGTCGTGAGCTGACTAGTCGTGACGAAAGTGCTTCATTCTCCTCCTGAGACCCATATACCTCCAGAAGCTATCCATGATAGTCCAGAAGCGCCGACACACGAACCAGTCGGCGGGCGCGAGCCCGAACCTTCACTGCAGTGGGAACCCCGAAGGCGAAGGGGCGCCGATGGCGGCTCTCAAGATGCAGTGCCTGCAAGCGGCGCGCAACAACTGCAAGATCCTGCTGGGCCTCTGGCATTACGACAAGATTGGTAAGTATAGTTACCCAGCTCTCGACGACTGAGACGTAGAAAGTTGACCGCAATCTCATGGAACAGCAAAGTTTGGCTATTGGGAGTCACTGCACCTCTTCTCCGGCCTCGCCATTCTAGCCCTGGCTCAGGTGTCCATCGACGGCCTGGCCGGATGCCCAGATGAGAACGGTTCGGCTCTCTACGCGCAGACGAGGACCGTCCTGGGCGAGATGGCGCGAGCCGGGAACCCCGCCGCGAAGGACCACGACGTCCTCCTGGCGGACGTGGAGGCGATGGTAGACAAGGTCTCCAAGGAAAAGGTAACCGCCGGGCTGACTGGTATGGAATTCGATCCGTCCGGAGAGGCCGCGGACTTCTTTTCCGACTTTTCGTTGGCGGGAATCGGGCTCGATCAAAATAATTGGTATGGTGTCGGTGTCGACATTGACGATACCATGAGCACCATGACCCAGGCGTATGTAGCATGAGTACGTTTGTCTCAGGGCGAGGCAAGAGGACTTGGAAGAAGGAGCCACAAACATCATTCTAGGAAAGCCTATAGAAGCTCCTCAACTCCGGATTAACGCTGTGTTTCACATCCTCAGGGATCAAAGGCGGAGGAACTAAGGTCATGTCGCATCTTTGAGTTGCCAAAAGTCAAGAAACCAAAACGTTTGAGAAATATGCATTAACATCGTTCAAAGAGTGTATGTTGTAAACGTCTAAAGTCGTGAATGTCAATCATGATGCCCTCCAACGCCAGCCAGCCGAAATCCGAATCGTTCGGCGGCATGCTTCCAAGTCCCAATGCAAAATGCTGTGTCATGCCATGCTCCCTCCATAATTCCGTCAGATATGTGCAGATTCATATGTGCAGATTCGTGTCGCCAGTCCCCTATCTCTTTCCTTCAAGCGATCCCCTTACTTGCGGGCAGCGGCAAAGATCTCGTTGATATCGCGCTTAGCGTTGCGCTTAATGCCGCACTTGTTCAAGCAAGCATCGATGCCAAGAGCAATGTTGGCAGGAATGTGCTCGCGGAAGCTCTCCAGGTCCGCGCCGTCAAAGGACATCGCCCCACCGAGCGTGGCCGACACGACCTCGGGCCTCAAACCAAAAAACGTCTGCGCGACCTGCTCAACCCCGGGGTCGGCGTTGTTGAAGCCCGCGACGAACACAGCGTCCTCGCAGTCCGGGTTGAACTCCTGGTGGATCGCGCCCTGCGGGAACACGGACATCTGGTACAGCTCCATCGTGTTCGCCACGGGGTCGACCCCGTTCTCGACCTGGAAGTTGGTGACCAGGCGACCCTTGACGACGACGTTGAGCTCCGTCGCGCGGTTGTGCACGTGAGCCGTGTTCATGCCGCAGGGGCCCAGGAAGGCGAGCGTCATGGCGGCGCCGTTGCCGATGAGCGCGGGGAAGGTCTTTGCCGTGGCGGAGGTGGAGAAGCCGCCCTTGCCGCGGGACTCGGATCCTTCGGGAGCGCCGGCGTCGTTGAAGTCGAAGACGAAGTCGCCCGGCTGGTTGAGCAGGCGGACGCGGTCCTGCTGGGTGGGCGCGGTCATGAGCTTGGTGATGAGCTCCGAGTTGCCGGTGCGGGTGTTGACGGGGACGATGGGCGGGAGGGCGTCGTCGATGGAGCTGGTCTCGGAGGCGTGGCTGGTGGAGGCGGCGGACTTGTCCGAGAATCGAGGGGACAGGGCCGCCGGTGCCGGGGCTGCCAGGGCCGCGGCGGCGAAGAGGATGGAAGAGAGGATGGTGGAGGAGTGCATCTTGATGGTTGTTTTGGTTTGAGTTGGGGGGTTGGATTAGGTGTTTGGCTTTTTTGTAGGTTGGTATTTGACAGAAAGGAGACCCTTGCCGACTAAGGAAATACGCAAACGGGAAAAGGAGATGGAAATTTGGGAGTTTGTTGAGCTGGCTGCTTGTTGATTGTGCGTTGTTGTGATGATGAGATGAGGGAGGCCATACTACATGTCTGGGACAGGTTGTTATATACCAGAATTGCAGCATCATGACAATCTCATAACCATGTTGTTGGATCAATACCCAGGCAACCAAGATAGTAGGCATCAAGGAAACCAGATGACAGCCCTGCCACGAGATCACATCTACGCCCTCTCACGACGTATTTTCGTCCGGGGCAATAGGCAGCTCGCAAGTCGAGTGAATGTGTATGCACAGCCGGGAATAGCAACATACCGACCAGCCAACTGCCAAACTCGCCGTGCACAGCCCACGGGTCCCACTGCCGGCAAACATTGGCAGATCCTTCTTGGTTCCCGGCGACATGGAACCGTCGTTGGCGTGTGTGGGTGACGTTAGTGCTGACGGAACGTAATCGTTGACAGGGCTGATGTGCCGGGGGTGGTGGTGCGGCGGTGTAAATATCGATCTACCTAACCTACTGCTTGCAGACATCGGATAGACTTAAAGGATGGGCTATGGGGAAGAACTTTCGTCCCAGCACAGCCCAGCTTTTCTGCGGTGGCCTAGAGTAAGATGCTTCCTGTGCTGGGTTTGTTGATTCCATACCCACGCCACGTGGGATTTGGACGTCGAGCAGGGTTCGGCAGGCACCGATCAATCCGCCAATCCGCCGACCCATATTTTGTTTTGTTTGTCTCGTCAAACATTGCCAGAAGTGCCTTCGTGATGGCCTCCGGACTGAACCCCAGGAGTCGCTTTTAGGACTTTGAGCGGCTTCCATGACTTAAAATTAGAACTTGGTCCTCTTTCACAGCCCAGTTTTGCTCGACACACAGTGTCCGTCATGGCCGTAAAGGACTCTCGACTTATGGCGAGAATTGCATTGCATAGAAAAAGAATCAAAGACGACGAACATCCCGTCGCGTTCCGCGATGCCAGAATGTCTCCGAAGAAACCCTCCACCGGGAGGTAGACCGCCAGGAAGCAAGATGCACACATAAGCAAACCCGCGCTGATTGCCACGCGCAGTCCGGTATTTCCGTTTGTTTGCTCCTGCTCGCCTGCCCTATTCGAACACAATAAAAAAATAAAAAAAATTCCTCCTCCAGTGCCAGCTCATAACGTCAGACCGATCCTACTTTCGACGCGTGCCCATTCCTTCAGACACATAGTGCTCACTATTTCTTACCAAATTTTAACCTACCTGCATGCGGCTGTTGGACCTTGTGGAGAATACTGAGCTACCTGATTGGCGGAGGAGCGTCAACTCGTTGGAAATTAGAAGCAGGCAGACACGATTTATAGAGGAACAGAAACCCAGGTGCGTTTTCGTCCTGTCATGGAATGAAGCTGTCTTACAATTCCTGGGTGTGAACGTTTTCCGATGTTTGCCAATATTTGATGCAGGCAACAGATGCATGTTCCAGGCAGCTGTAGGAAGCTCGACTGCTATTTCGGTTGTGGTCTAAGCCCACATGCCAACAACTAACTATCAACATGCCTCTTTCCGGACTCAATACTCAGTGCGTAGTAATATCCCGTTGAACAGTACCGTTTGTACTGGCTGGAAATCTTCGATACTCGTACCAGTGTGACGCTTCGTCGGAAGCTGAAATACTCCCCGGTCTGCATCACAATTCTACCCCCCTCAAATCGTCCCACATCGTACCCCCAAGGCTCTTCCAATCCGTACAATCTTGAACCTGGAGGTTCGCCGCGGCTACAGGGCCGACGCTGCCGACGATCGTCGCGCCCGGGATTCCAAGGTAGAGCCCGTGGAGCGTCGCGTGCTGCCAGGCGCCAAAGTCCTCAACCTCCTTCGTGGCTCCCACCTCAACTCGACACGTCCCGCCGTCTGTAAGCTCGCCCAAGTATCTGCGCGTTTTCAAAGGCTGCTCGTCTTCTGCCGGGATCGCTGCCCCTTTTCTCTTGGAATGACCTCGGGCCGTCGTCGTTTGCGAGCCCGTCTCCACCTTCAGAGAGTCTGGTTCCGTCGTGTCGTCTGCCGCCACTCCCTCCGAACCTCTGTCTCCATGGTCAGAGAGCCAAAAGGACATTATCTCAGAAGGAGTCGCCGGCCCGACGCTCTCTGGGCTGTCGTTCCCTTTACCTGCAAACAATAGATCGATTTCCTTGAGGAATGGCTTCATTCTGAACACACTGTCGAAGGATGAATCAAACCCTTCGGACCTGTCTCGATCGGTTAGTGACTTTTCGCTGGCTCATGACTGCCAAGGTGCGCGATCATACTGGTTACAGCCTGCCACAAACCCAGGCTGGTGCTCGAACGATATCGCAAGGTTCGACGTCATGGCGTTTGCAGCCTTGAGAAGATCGTCGAACAGTTTTTGGTCCGGGTTGTCCTGCCAGCAGCAGCCGCGAGCTGCTTCCCATCTGTACTGCTGGAGCGCTCTCAGCATCGGCTCCGTGGTGGAGCAGAGGCTGGACATGAACCTTGCCTGGTGACGAGCGTCAGTAGGGCTTCTTACCGAGAAAGAAGCAGGGAAATAAAGAATGCAGGAGATATACCAAGTGAGGAACGTCTTTGGCGTCGAGCCGAGAATTCTTGGAGTTCTTTGTGACGCTGCACATGATGGGGAGCGCATATGATATGGTCCAAAAACTGTGTTCTGCGGCCTTCCCTTTGCCCAAGGACCCCGTCACTGTTCGCCACAGGCTTTCCATGAGCCTTCTTCCAGCGTACGAATTAGAATGCATGAACTCTATGGTCAGACGTTGCAGGTTGACGGGGTGTTCTTGGCGGAGGGAGCTGTACTGGTCGAGAAAGATCTCATGTCGGTTCCAGTCAAACAGGACCCCGATCCAGTAAGCCGACTTCCAGGCGTTGGATATGACGTTTTGCTAGTAGACGATTTGTTAGTTGAGCCCTCTCTGATCAAGACATGGGGGGGGGGGGTTGGTCCATGGTGCTCAACTCGGGACAAAGAAACTGACATCCTGGTCTGGCAACTGGCTGATTAGATGTTTTTGTCGGATTGGAAGTCCAATTCGACCTCGAGGCAGGGGCCCGCGCAGGGACCACTTACAACCCATACTTAGGATAATCGCGGCCTGCCCAACCTCCGGTTGGAACCTCCCTTTTACACCCTTACGCAGAAGTTTATACAGATCAATTGACCTCTTCGTCACCCACAGTTCGAACCAAACCTCCTGTGTGAGGGATACCAACAGTTTTGGATATCGGTCATCGGCGAATCGGCTCATCTGCAAACTGTCAAAACTGCAAGCACGGGGAGTGCCAGGGTGTCGTGGCCTTGATGCCCCGAGGACGCTGGGGTCGGTGTTTTCTTCTGGACGCCTTGTGATCGTGGAGCAGCCAAGGGCTGCGATGGGACGATACTGAGCTGCCGTCGCTGCTGGAGGTGGTTCCTGGAGAATCGCTACTGGCTGTGTCTTGATCTCGACAGGAGAGGAATCGTTCAACTGAATGACTAGGCGGTGGCTCCTGCATGAGCTCCATGTCTAACAACGCCTGCGTTTCATCGTCGGCTGCCAGAAGCGGCGAGATATTGCCTGGGAACTGGTTCAGAGACGTATCAGCCACCTGCTTTTCTATCTTGAGACGGGAATGGGATTACAGCTGGACTCACGTCAACTGCAGAAAAGCGGTCCCATAGCTCTAGGTCAAGAGTTTCTTGAGCATCGGGTACTTGGCTCGCAGTGAAATGAAATGGGCCGGGAGGATCATCGGAGCCGAACTCTGCTCCGAGCTAGAGAGTGCCTTCAGGAATTGGGCAGGTTAAGATTGCAAACTTGATTGAATAGTAGACTTGGGCCCCTTACCGTCGCCACCACCAAAGAAGCACATTGGCAGCTGAAGCAAGCCCTGGGGATCTGCTGGCTGCATCCGATGGAGTTCCCACCAGTTCTCAAGCATCGTGGGGTCGAAGAAGGATGGCGAAGGGAACAGGTTGTCTGAGCCCCGAGCTGTGCCATCTTGCCCGCCTTCATCGGCCGTCGGGTGGCGAAAGTCAGTGATGCTCTCAGGTTCCATGATGATGGGCTGGACGAGTCGTCTCGTGGGCCTCGAAGTCGTCGATCTTGTGTGCAAGATGCGGGTTCTCATGAGCAAATGCCGGCTTCTTTATGAGGTTCTACAAAGCTGCCGTTATGGCTGTTCCTCTCTCACGTCCGAGATTGCACCCAATGACAAGCTTTCGATTTCTTGGGAGCCGGTCCAAAAGTGCACATTGGAATTCGGAGACGAAGCTCATTGGGTTGAGGGCACTGCGCCACGCGAGGAGCAGTCGCCCTCACCGAACCAACTACCGCTCGGCTCGAGATTACGGCCAATGAGAGATGCCGGCCAAAGATCTCACCTTCAGGAGGCCTTTATTTTTTTTCTCGGAAGAGACCCGTATTGTTTCGAAACTTGTCATCTAAGGACCCCGCGGAAAAGGTGACAGGACTTGAATCGTCCAGAGGGGGGAGCGATTTCTACAAGCCTCATTACAGCAACGAGGCAAGTGGGCTTTTGGGGGGCATCCTCTTGCCTCGAAGATTGCACCAAGACTCAATAGTCTGTTCATGAAGCGTCTGGGGCTGGAAACGTGCCTCCTTCCAAGGGTATAGCGGCCTCGAAGCCAGGGTTGACCCGCTTACTCAGCATGCGACTTTGACATGAAGTGAAGCTATCCAGACATGGACGATTCAGAGGTATTACAGTGCAACAGCAGCTACACATCCGCATATTCTACGTCGATACGCTGCGGTAATCTTGGGGCCGCAGGCGAGCAACGACTGTCCGATCTGGGCCAAAATCAGAAGGTCGCTCAGGCATGCGGCAAACTGCGCAAGCCTCACGTCGTGCAACAAGTGAGTTTTCCTGGCTGTTAGTCTTCCCCGCGTACCAACATCGCATAGCGAAAGCAGTAGAAGCTGGGCCGGTCGGTGACGTGCCGGACCAAGTAAGGACCCCGGAAACTATCTGCATGTCGGACTTGAATCGAGATTGACGCTAGACGTACGAGATCATTCATCGAGATGGTCGAGGGCACCATCCCCTTCTCTCACATCACAATCCCTTGCCGACCGCAATCCGATGTTGTCGACGCTTACTCACTGATGCCAACCGTGCATTACTCAGGTCGAAGCTTGGCGTCCCATGGCCGGGCCAAGTCGTCTGCACGGGCACCGTCGCGTTTGACATGTCATGATTCGAGTCGCAGACCGGCCAGTCGGTTCTGCTGTAATGCGAGGTCCCGCCAGACCCGGACGCCGTGGCATCTCAGTCATGGCCGCCCGCCTAGAAGATGCACTCACGAAGCGTCGTGCGACAAGACTGGGAGGGGACAACTCCGCATTGTTTGCTTGCTTGTTGTCCCTCGCCTTGCTGGCGGGGAGAATTGAGCTGTTACTCGTACACCGGAGAGCAATTAAAAATAGTATGGGCTCGTCGTTGAGTCTTCTGGAGGCTGGTTGCATGTTGGTCCGGCGCAAGGTTCCGAGCTGCAGACCAACCGACGAACTGCCGCACTGAAATTGGGGGCTCACCGCTCAATTAGTGACCGAAGACTTCTGGGACCTGTCGTTGGGATGGTCCTTGCATCGACTGAGCAAGACACACGGGATAGGACGGATGATGGTGAGGACTGGCTTATCTCCCTGCACGGATGATCGAGACGCCGAGACGCATTGTGGATGCAGAGTAGGTTTTGATTCTCGAAGACTCTTCCGCCGGTGGACAGGTGATCCTCAGATCGACACCATCCCGCCGGCGAGCAATTGGCTCCTAGGGCGGCAGATCGAAACGTTGCTGTGGCGTAGCATTTTGAAAGCAGAAAACCTGATGTTGGAATTGCATGTCAGAATCGTTGGGCCAAGGAGATCGTCATGGCCGTTTCGGCACCGGAGCGCCGGCGTGGGGACAGGGAACAGGACTTGGTCCTTATTTTGCAAGCTGCTGCGCTGTTGAAGAAGTGTTCGCCACGCTGTCTGTGGAGGCCGTTCGCGCTTTGACACACTCAATCTGACGTCGAGCACTCGTGGAACGACGGCGGGAGGACGTCAGGTTGGAAGCTTGTCGGTGTGTTTTGGGTTTTGTCAAGTTCAGCGCGGGGCGGATTCAGAATGGGGGCCGCCGGTGTTGGAGATTGAGTCTCCTGGGGCCGACTTGGATGGAAGCGGGAATAGGGGCCGAGCTCACCCTTACTGGAAGGGGAACTGTTGGCCAGTGACAGTGACGGCCTTCCATCCCGCAGATTGCAAGGCAGAGCCGTTGGCATGTGGGATTGGAACGTGTCGACGATCGCGGGGGAGACGCCGCCACTGGTGGTATGGCCGGGAGGTCTTAGCCCGCCGCGGCTTCGTAGCTTGTAGCAGATGGGCTCAGGTCACTGGTGAACGAACGGCCGAGAGAGGGCGGTGTGTCTGTGTCTGTGTCTGAGGATTTGACGCAAGGCCGGCTGCCACGGTGTGCGAATGATGTCTTTTCAGGGTCATGGAAGACGTCGCAAACGAGGGGATTGGAGAAGCTTATGGGGCAGAGCCATCTGACTGGCTGCCAGGTTCAAGAGTGCCCAGAGGCGTGTCGCAGGAGTGACGACGGACAATTAACAGTCGCATTAAGACCACGGCATTTGGAGGACGAGAGCGGCGACGGGCCCGGCTGGCGTGTGGGTGTCCATCGTGCGATTCCGGGGAAGACGGCAGACGGGAATCTGGTTTTCTCGCTGGGCATTCTGGGATGGCGAAATTGAGGATGCTCCCTCGTTGTTCTAGCTGATGCGCCGTCTCGGAGGACAATCATTGCTCCAAGGAGGTGGTGGGCGTGGTGTTTGGGGTCGGCGATTTGCTGGTAGCGAAGCGTGTTCTTCGCCCGGACAGTGGCCTCGCGGGACCCATGGCTTCCTCGACACCTCACTATGGTGGCAGAGTCGGTGTTCCATCCCGCCGTCCTGCAATCCCAAGGGGCGCCGCCGTTGCGGTGCGGTGCGGTGCGGTGCGGTGCGGTAGGCACGGTGCTGTGGTGTGGTGTGCGGAAAGAGGCCGGAGTTGGTGACGGGGTCTGTCAGGAGGGTGTCGAGGCGAGCGAATGAGCGGAGAGCAAGAGATGGCGCTGGCGAGTCGCGCAATCGCACGGGCCTCTGGGTGCTAAGCTGGCATCTGCATTAACTCAGGGGCGACCATGGGTGCCTGCATGCGCGTGCTAGCCTTCTATGTGCCATGTGGGCGTGGGCGAGTGGGTACATCCGAAGGCGACGAGGGAAGGGAAATGCGAAGGCGAGGTTGTCGGATGCGTTGGACGTGCCGCCGGCCGCAACTCGGACGGTTGGTGATGGCCGTCGGTGATGACGATGGAGCGAGGTGTGATGAGATGAGCGCCGGACCCCGAGCGCCGGGCGCAACGGCAAACAAGACGTGGACTCGGTGGAGGAGGAGGCCGGAAGAGAAGCGTTAGCGATAGCATCAGCAGGTTGCATCCGGTGCAGCAGTTGCACTGGGAATCCCTCCCAGCTCCATCGTGTCCGTCATCCACGGGGCCGCGGGAAGCCTGCCACGCGTGGCAATTGTCCGGTGGTTGTGGAGCGGGCAGCAGAGGCCGGCCCAGCGAGAGACGGAGGGGAGTGGAGGACAAGGCAGAAAGAAGAAAGGGATTGTTCTTCTGGAAATCGTCAATATCTTGGGTCGGAGTTGATGTCCCGTCGCCCTTTTCCTGCCCGTCCATTGACGCTGGGGGTTTCGAGAAACTAGCGAATGGAACGGAGAGGCGACTGGCAGATGATAGATGATAGACGATGGAAGCTGCTGCTGCTGATGCTGGTGAATCTCTTTTCTCCTTTCCATTTAACAGACAAACATTCTGGCAGCAGCGGGCGGCGCAGGATGGAGGACATGGTCGAGGACCGGGGGTGCACCCAGGGCCCCCAGGGGTAGACTGCTTGTTTGGGACAAGAGCTGGTATTGAGCTGGCTGCATCTTGCATCACCCCTGCAGCCCTGTCCCCTCTTGTCCCCTTCTTCTCTTTCTCGTAGCGTCGTAGCGTCTTCTGCTTCTTTCTTTTTGTCGAGGGCAGGGTTGTGCCTGTCGGGCGACGGATTCGAGTCTCGTGTCTCGCCGCAGTTCGCCTGTGCGCTCGGTCTGTGGTCTGTACCAGGTATTACACCACGCGGTCAGCAAAAAGTACATCACATCTGCCATGGAAAGCTACACTACCACGTCAGGTGTGTGTTTGTTCGTGAATGGTTCTGGCGGCTGCTCGGACGATGTGGCTGACTGTCTTGCGGCGTGTCTTGAGACGGGCGGCGTTGATTGGGGATTGCGGGCAGTTTCAAGGCAAGATTAGTGGTGATGAGCGTTGCAGTAGTGCATAGGTAAGGAAGAGCGAGAAGTTGTACACGTGTAGGTAGGTGCCTGGGGAGATTCATTACTCCGTGAGTACTGTGAAATGGCGATGGAGCATGCCTATGTACAATGTACCTATCAACTGTGAAAGTGCGGATATTTTAAAATTTATTTTTATCTTATTTCTCGAGGGAAGGAAGAAGGAGGGATGGAAGCGGGAGGAAAAAGGGGGAACCCTGCATGATCGATAAACTGTATGTGGTTTAGCGCGGATGATGCTCGCAATTGGCACTGGCGGGGCAGGAAGAGGAAGGAGCAACGCTGCAACTGCCAAGTTAACAACTGATGGACAATTAATAAGGACCGAGGTCTGTGGATGGCGGCGGGCAGGAGGCAGAAAGCAGGACCTTCTGCTACAGTTCGAGAGGTACCTGCTTCCTGTTTCTCAACTGCTTTGGAGAATGCGCTCATGTGGAATGTTGGGAGTGGAAGGAAGTAACCTCCTTGCCGTTGCGTCGTCGGTGGAAAGAGGCTCCTCTACAACCGGAGGTGCAGGCAGGTACGGGTAGTAGTACAGGCACGCCTGCAGGTAGGTACAGCAACAGCTACAGGGACTGGCAGGTGCACCTGCAGGTCCTTACTCCTTGGAGTCCTCACCCACCGTGACTGCCCCAATTGAATGGGTCACTGGGTCTCTTGAGTCTTGGCCTCTGGGTTCCATCGTCTGGTCTCGTTTTTTTCTGCCGTGCCCACTATCGTCCCAGGACAGGAAAGGACGTCCATGTCTGACTTTTAGCTGTTGCTGTGTCCGTGCAGCAGCAGCTCTTTCCTGCAGTTGTTGTTATTGTTGATGTTGACGTCGACGTTGTCCTGCTGTGGAAGGGGCGAGGGAAACACAGACAGATTGTCAGCCACCCTCTGTCATTCTGTGTATCTCTCTGCAGTCGCATGCGGACAGCAACGGGCAACGACCAGTCCACCAGAGAAATCAATTGACTGCTTGCTCGGTGGTTTTAGGTATTCCTTCGTACCGGGTAAAAGCAGTGGTACCAAAGACGCTAAGAGGAATTGCGAACGGCGCTGTGTCGCTGCGCTGCGTTGCAGACATTTGATTGACACAGAGACACGCAGCCGCCGATGCAGCCACACAGACGGTTATCTGCCAGGTAATTGCATATTTTATTTTTTGATTTCTTTCGCGACGACCCAGAGAGTCTGTAGCACTGCATACTCCATAGATCCACCGCTTTTCTACGAATGCTGGATCATAACGCAGGCAGCTGGGGATTAATATCCGTAACAACGAAACAAGCTGTTGGTCTGCCTGTCCGTTTATCAGCCATTCCCCTCTACGGCCACAGGCAATTACCACAACAAACAGTACATGATCAACCCCGTCGTCCTTCCATCTTCCATCCGTCTTCTATTCCTTCTTCGTCACCTCCACGCCTGTTTCATAGCTCCTCGCCCATGAACTAC
Organism: Colletotrichum sojae; assembly: GCA_014235955.1. Taxonomy (NCBI): domain Eukaryota; kingdom Fungi; phylum Ascomycota; class Sordariomycetes; order Glomerellales; family Glomerellaceae; genus Colletotrichum; species Colletotrichum sojae. The sequence continues at coordinate 8,084 of WIGN01000215.1, read as the reverse complement.
AGCCTCCCAGCACCGGTCCTTCTCCGACTGCTTGTGCCTCAGCAGCCCAGGCCGCCCCCCTCCCCCCTCCCCCCCCCCCCGGTTACACTGTAGGTGGTACCTAGGTAGGTACCCCGTACCTACGGTGCAGTTCCCAGCTTCCCAGAGGCTCCGCTTCACGTCTTCTCGGTCCAGTCATCCAACATTCCCCCTCAGTTGCTCCCAGCTTCCAGCTTCCAGCTTGCATCGCCGCATCGCCGCATCGCTGCATCTTTATTACCTAGTACCGAACATCGCATCGGCACCGTTGCTGCCACCGGCGGGAGTCTCTCTCGACACCTATCCGTACCCGTACTGCTTTATTATAATACATAGCAGTACCTACACTCACCTGGTCGACTTCTACTACTTGCTATTACCCTGCCTTCCCATCCTTTCCCGCTTCCTTCCGAGGCGCCTCATCCTCCTTCTCCTCACCATCCTCGCTACAACTTGCATCTCTCGCAGTCTCTCGCCGGTCGATCAAATTCACCACCTCCGTCTTCTTTCACCTACGGATACACCCCCCGGTGACACGCAGCTGGGCATCGCACACCACCGCACTTCGCAACAGCCCGGCTCGGCCAGGTCCAGGGGACGATCCAAGGTAGCATTCGTCGCTTCGTTGGGAATACGATTCAATACCAGATACAATACCCGCGTGCTGGTCCGCTGGCCCCCCCCGCCAAACCACCACTACAAAGCGAGCCAACGCATATTAATACATAATAAACCGACCCGCGCAACATCGTCTGCGTACACTACGGATATTACATACCATACCTTTTACGCATAGGTGCCATTTCCCGCTCCTTGTGGTCGTGGCACGGCACCTGCTGCCCTTTGACCGTCCACCCTGTCCCAGCCAGTTCCGAACAGGGAAAGACGGCCAAAAAGGCGAAATAAGAAAGAAAAGCAATTCAAACGCTCTGCCCGAGGAAAAAAAAAAGAACGACCATTGCAACGTCGCTCTCCCCAAAGAGGATTCGCCTGCCGTCATTTCGGCCACCAATTACTCGGTTGGGCCTCGTCGTCCTGCGGGACAAGGACAAGAGCCGTTTGTCTCGCCTGTTTTTCTGCCCGTCCATCTTTACGGAGTAGCACACTAGACTGCTGTTGTTGTCTAGTAGTTCAATTCTACACACCCCCCAGCCCGCCAAACTCGATCTTGCCGCCGCTTCGCTCGCACCGCCTTTGTGGACATTGCGACGGACGACTAGTCTCTCGGTTTGACTCGACCGGCGCCGCTGACACCAGCCTCACGTTGGAATCGCTTTGCCTGGGGGTTCGTCTTGGGTCGCAGTGGATAGTGGGCTCATTGACTGACTGATTGATTGCTCCCCGGGAAACTTGCTCGACGGCATTTTCGCATTCTCCGGCTGCCCAGCACCACCACCACCACCACACCATCAGATCAGGGCCACCGCGAGCGCGACACTACTCGCGCTCCGTCTCCATCCACCTGCGCCTGCGCCTGCGCCTGCGCCTGCATCCGTACCTGCGCTTGCTGCAACTTGGCTATCCCCCCGTCCTGGGACTTGACCAGGACCGACCTGGACCGGGGCTTTTGTTTGCTGGCCTCGTCGTATCGAAGCTGGAAATGACTTGAAAACCCTTTTCGACCCCCACGATACCCCGTCCCGTCCGCCCCCCCCCCCCCCCTTTCGCCATGTACGCCGATACTCCTCGACGTTCAAGCCGTCGTCGTCCCGAGCTCAACATCGACACCTCTCCACCCGTCGCCTACTCCAGGTCACCCGTCGCATCGCGAGATCGGGAACCCTCCGAAGGTCCTCTCGTCGTCCCCCAGACGCCGCCAAGCAACAGGCACAAGCCGCCGCCCACCTCGTTCGCCAAGGGAAAGTCAAGCTCCCGGGCGCTTAGGGGCCCCGCGCTCTCTCGCCATGCCGACGACTCCTTCCTAGACACCCCCGAATCACCCGACAGCTTCGACATGTCCGCGAACAAGGAGAACGACAACCCCGATCTGCCGCGCCCCCGCGATTCTCACGACCTGTCCCTGTCCCCGCGCAACGTTACCCGCGACTCTCTCATGACGAACATGCTCATATCCCTCGACCAGTTCTCTCTCGGCTCTCTTGGTGGTCCTGTCGGAGGTCAGTTTGGTAACGGAAGGACGGGCATGTTCGACGACCAATCGCAAAACTACCCATACGACACGGACGGCGAAAACCTACCCAAGCCGGTTCGCGGCGGCAGAGCAAACGGCCACGGCTACTCGTACAGCTCCGACTTCGACGCCGACGACGCGAGCAGGATATCGTCGCGAGGACGCAGGAGCAACAGCAGCTCCAACTTCCACCCGGGTCTTCACCGCATCAGTAGCATGCGCGAGCCGCTGCGAAGCACCCCAGGGACCCCGCGCCACATGCATTCCAGAGGAGGCAGGGGAAGCACCAAGAGCAGCAGCTCCAACAGCATCGACGCCGGCTACGCTCAGGTCCTCAGTAGCACGAGGTGGGCTTCCGGCTTCGGTGGTAGGTCCTCGAGCTTCGACTACGGCCACCGACCTCCGGCCCTGCAGGCCAGACAGCACCATCAGGACCAAGCCCCGTGGCACATTGAGTTCTCGAATACCTTCTTCAGCGACGACTACGACGCCGCCCCTACACCCACGGTGCCTGCCGGGCCGCGACGCATCGTTCCGGCGGCGACATCCCCTAATACGAGCTTCCCCGCTGCCGATCCCGACGACGACGAGCCGCTAGCCGTCCCCCTCGAGCGCAAACGTTCTAATCGATCCGCCAAAAGCACGGCAACGAGCCGCAAGGCAGATATTAAATTTAATCACAACAACTTTCGGGACGAGGTGCCGCCCACACCTATAACTGCATCAGCAGCAGCACCCATGGCACCACCGCCACAGCAGCCTGCAGCCCCAGCTGCGACAGCTGTTAACACTGCAACTGCGCCCGCAGCGGCCATCCCCGCGTTCGAAATTGACTCGGCACCCGCGCCACACGTGAGCTACGGCAAGACAAAAGAGGCCGTGCACGGAGCTCCGATTCCGACACAAGCACCGTCACAAACAAAAGAAAAACCGGGGTTTTTCAGGCGAGTCTTCGGCTCCTCCAGAAACAACGCCGCCAGCAATCCGCCCGAGACGCAAAATTCCTCGGGCGTGCCGTCCTCAACATCCATCGACACCGTTGATCAGAGGTCCGGGAATCGTTCTCTGCACATCGCCAACCAAATGAAGCCCTCAAGCTCCGCGCCGCCCTCGAGGGACACGTCTTCGTCCCATTCCCACCACCACGTGCTGCAAAAGAAACCGAGCTCATTCTTCCGTCGCAGGAAGAAGTCCGTGTCTGTCGCCGCCGACGACGTCCCTCCCGTACCAGTCCCCGCCGCCCTCGAGCCTCCCATGCCTCCTCTGATGCCTCCCATCCAGCTGCCCATTACTAAGGACAAGCTTTCCGCGAAGCCTGAGCCCAGCCCAATCAGCAGCTTGCGGAGGGTCATGAACCCATACCTTAAAGGGAGCCCTGCCGTCACGCCAAACTCGCCCCTCAGCCCTCAATCAGCTCCCGAAGTCCTCACTATCGATTCTGAGATGGCGGTTGATCAAGCAACAGCAGCAGCAGCAGCAGCAGCAGCGTCAGCGTCAGCGTCAGCGTCGCAGGACGAAGGGACGGCATCCGCAGAGGAGCACCCGCGGTCCTTCTCGCCCGACTACGACCCCAGTCCCAACGCCCGCATCCGTGAGGTCAGGTCCGGCTCACGCGAAGACCAGTACCATTCCGAACACGAGCGACGCACCGACACTCCCACTCGACCGCCCCCCGAGCCTCCCATATCGACAGAGAAGAGGAACAACTCGTTCCTCGACATCGACGGCAGCGATAACGAGGCTGATACCGAGTCGAGGCAGAGGGGCAAGACTCGCAGGGAGAAGGGACACAGATCGGGCAGGACGTCCAAGGACCCGTCTCCCTCGCGGAGAGGTCCGTCCGACAAGAGGGACGCTACCGTCAGAGGCAGGAAGAACAACCGCCTCGCCGTCGACCCGACGGATTCTGACGAAGAAGGCAACAAGTCGGGACTGATACTGCCGATTGAGGGCACTAGGTCTGCCAGCAGGGCATCGGGATCCACGACGACCGAGTACAAGTCTGCCGTTAGCAATGCCCCGAGCGTCAGGATCGAGAACCCCGACAGCAGTCCCAAGGTGCTCGGCACGTTCGAGTCCATGAACGCGAAGCCTCTGGACGAGCCCGAGTTCGTCGTCGGAGACCCCACCGACGACGACCGCCAGAAGGCCCAGAAGATCTTTAACGGTAACGAGGACTTTATCCAGAAGGAGAAGGCCGCTTCATGGATGGGCGAGGAGGGCCCGATCCGGCAGAGAACCTTGCGGGCATACATGGACCTCTATGACTTCACCAACAAGAGCATTCTGCAGAGTCTTCGTTTGATTTGCGAGCGCCTCGTCTTTAGGGCCGAGACGCAGCAGGTTGATCGTATTCTCGTTGCTTTCTCAAGGCGTTGGTGCGAGTGTAACGCCAACCACGGGTTCAAAGCTTCCGGTATGTCACCCAGAAATAGTCTGCTCTGGCCCTGTACCAATGCTAACAGTCGATCGTTCCAGACGTCATTCACACAATCTGCTACTCGATCATGCTGCTCAACACTGATTTGCATCTGGCTGACATCGACCAAAAGATGACGAGGAGCCAGTTCGTGAAGAATACCATGACGACGATCATTCAAGCGGTGGCCGAGTCGGCCCCGGAGGCCTTTGAACGCCCGACCATCCTGCCTGGCAAGTCGCACAGTGCCCCCCTTGGCGACGACGGCCGACCGTCGATCGAGGAACGCTTCGTCTCGCGCCGATTGTCCTTCCGACCGCCGCCGAGACACGAGGACGGCTCCTCGGAGCACTGCCATGACGAATGCGGGCCGCTGGTGAAAGCACCGTTCGACGGTTCGATGCGAGCCTGGGAGAACCAGGTCGAGATCGTCCTCAAGGACATCTACACCTCGATCCGCGACGAGCGCCTGCCACTCTTCGGAGCCGATCCGTCCAAGAACCTGACGCCCACCAACACAAACAGCCTGTCTGTCATCGGTATGTTGAAGCGAACGCCTAGCGTTCTGAGTAAGGCCCCGTCTGAGAGCCAGGCGTCTATGCGAGGGCGCATAGCTGAACATGGTCGTGCCAATTCCTCCAGATGGAATTCGAAGAGCAGGTCACGGCCTCGTATGGGCAATCCGGGATTCTCTTCGTCGAGGACAAGCTTCGAGGACGGAAATTCGATTTGGAGCCCGACGGGTTCGTCGGCGACCTGGAGCAAGCTCTCGCTGGGCCGAACGCAAACCTCGATGTCTGTGGATTCGCTCAGCTCATCATTCCGCGGAGGGGACTATCAACAGTCCATCGGATTTGCCAACGCCCTTAGCCAGGCCATCATCCGTGATGATGAATCGGGTCTCGGCAAGGCCCCCTCGATTATGAGCGACGAGCTGAAGCCCGCGCAGCTGCTCGAAGACGAGTCTCTCGAACTGGCCGGACCTCCCTGGGTAAAGGAGGGCATCGTGATCCACAAGCACCACTTGGACGGTATTGACAAGAAGGCTAAGGATCGGCACTGGAACGAGGTTTTCGCCGTCGTGCAGAAGGGCCAGATGAGCATCTTCTCGTTTGGCACTGCCAAGTCGTCCGTGGGACGCAAGAGTCGCGGCCGCCACGTCTCCAAGGGCCCGGCCATCGTCGGAGGTGGCAACTGGCAGGAGAATGCTACTAACCTGGGCACTTTCAGCCTTCGCCAGACTCTAGCATCGGCCCTGCCCCCGCCCGGCTACTCGAGAGCCCGCCCCCACGTCTGGGCGCTCAGCCTGCCCACGGGTGCCGTCCACCTGTTCCAGGTCGGAACCCCGGAGATCAGCAAGGAGTTTGTCACCACGGCGAATTATTGGAGCGCGCGGTTGAGCACCCATCCCCTGGTTGGCGGCATCAGCAACATCGAGTACGGGTGGAGCGACACCATCATCAACAACGCTTTGGTGACGGCCATCAACGAGTCCGCGACCGGCCAGTCACCAGGTCGCGGCTCACGGCCGGGAAGCAGCACCGCCGCGAACCCCCGGCCGAGCATAAGCAGCACCTTCCGCTCCGCCTCCCTCGACCACGGCTCCGGCGGCGCCTACTCGGCCAGCCGAGGCAACAAGCTGCCCGGCGACAGAATCACTATCTCTGACTGGGCGCCTCCCGCGCAGAGCATGCGCCCCAGCACTCTGCCCGAAGCCGAGCAGCTCGACAGCCTGACGAGCTATGTCAAAGGCATCGAAGACGAGCTGCAGACGCACAACCAGCTGCGCAGCCCCATGCTGCTCGCCTTTACCCCCCGCGGCAGCAACGCCAACAAGGCCATGGCCAACTGGGAGCGCAAGAGCGCCTATCTCTTGCGGGAGATTGTCAAGTTCCGCACGTACGTTGACTGTCTCCAGCAGGCGGCTGTGCGCAAGAACGAGATTTACTCTGAGAGAGACCTGGCCCGCCGAGCCGCAAGAGGAGAGTTGGATGAGGGGGAGATTGAATTTGACGTCCCACGAGACACGACGATCAGGACTTGAGAGATGGAGCATGCAGGGGACAAAAGAGGAGGTGTTTAATCAGGAAAACATTGTTTTTACGAGAGGCGGGTTCGGAGGGAACCAGACACAGCCGGGCCCACGACGACATGACCACTCCGGGAGTTATTTTTTTGGGTGGCATTATTGGGGTGTTGGCTTGATACACCATCTTTTCTTGTTTTGCATTCTTCTTTTCATTTGTACAACACACACACACACACACACACACACAGAGTTTGATACCCAGACCTTTTTCCCCGTCAACCCGCACACGCGCTAGCAAGCCCGCCCTGGTCTTTTGGTGTAGACGAGGAGCCATGATCTATGGGCCTTGGATGACGGGCTGGTTGACAAGTCTTGGTTCGGGTGGGTTTTGCGGACTCGCTGAGCGACGATGCCACGGTTTTCACCACTATTTTCTTGGCTTAGCGAGAGAGATATGGGTGGGAGAGCGTGCTTAATGAGATGTAAATAGTAATACTCGGGGAGAGACGCAAAAACGGGGAGTAAAATAATATGGTTTAAAATGAAAAAAGCATTGTGTCGTTTGTAGATACTTGGTTCTGTCTTGAAGTGGTTCATGGATGAAAGAGACTCTTCTAGGAGTGTGGGGGATAGAGAGTGGGCAGATTGCTCACCCCCAATTACTCGGAAGAAAAAGTGACCTGTCCACAAGATCCCCAGGGGAAATGGGAAGGAGTATGGTTGTTTATTTCTTCTGTTGAATCAAGATGGATTGCGGCCTCACATCCACCCGCAAGATCCCCCCCAACCAAGGCCATTAGTAAGGACAAGGCCACCCTGTGCTCTTTATCTTTTGACTGTGAACAAGGACTTTACATGTCTGTGTGTCTTGATCCTGCTAAGGGCAAATAGAATATCTTCTTTGTCCTGTCCAGAAAATGTTTTGTCATTCCTGCGTACTCACATGTTCCTGGGAACTGTGCCTTTTTAAATACAAATCACCGGGGCTACTAATGATTACAACGAGGCATGCGCAGATCTGGTTTGTTTTCTCTTCTAGCGAAGACTCCCTGAACCATAATGTATTTATTGATCCTGCTGAGGGCAAATAGAAGATGTGCTTCAGCCCTCTTAGTAGAAGATCATTGTATTCCTGCGTATTCACATGTTCCTTGGGAACTGTGTCCTTCAAATACAAACTACTGGGCGGCTGTTAATAACAACGAATCGTGCGAAGAACTGGCTCGCTTTTTCCCAGGATGGAACCTCTCCACTGCAACGTTCTTTCTAACCCTGCCAAGGGCATGAAAGCCTTATCATACTCTGCTCTATGTTCTTTTGGAACCTGTGTCCTTTAAATACAAACTGCTGGGGGTGGCTGTTGATAACGATGAGTTGTGTGAAGAGCTGGCTGGCTTTTTCCCAGCATACATGTGAAGGGCCAAAGGGTCGTGTCACACGAGGAACAATGGTCAATTGCTGTCTATGTTCTGACTTGGAAAAGAAAG
>WIGN01000214.1:0-71228 GCA_014235955.1 Colletotrichum sojae | reverse complement strand
GGGCGGGCCACCCTTGTTGCCGGAGCCGTACGGCAAAACGATTCGGGAGGACTGCGTTAAAGGCCCCCTTGACGTCCTGGGTATAAAGTGCCGCGACCAGCTGCCTGAGGAGGGCTAGTTCGATATCGTGGGCCGCACAGGCCGCAAGGTCGGCCGCTCCCCGGCCGGGGAGGCCCCCCAACATCATACGTACCATGCTGCAAAGTTGGGGGCCACGGCGCCTTCTTGGAAATCTGGCCTCCAACGAATAAGACAGCGTGGCTGTGATGCGGTCTGCCTCGCCAATACACGTGCAAGCCCATATATAGGTGGGCATGTCGCCTACGCCTACCATTAGTGTTCTCACGCTTCTCAGTACAATCACGTTACCCAATCAAGAAACATTGCAGAGCGTCTCAAAGTTACGTCCCTTTCACTCCATCATCACAAGCAACCCTCCACTATCATGACAACAGTATTAGACCTCCCGCCGGAGATTCTCGAAAACATCCTGTCTGAGATCACTGCAAATCGGCCACGGCCACAAAGACCGTTTGGCTCAGGTCCAAAATGGGCAGATATGTCGAGCCAATGGGCTGTCCCTCGGGAACACATTTGCTGGCTGGCGGAAATCTCCCTAACCTGTCGGCAATTATGCAAGGTCGCCGAGCCAATCATCTGGAGGCACCTTCGGGTCATTCGACGCGACGGATGGTTCATCGGGCTGCTCAGGCTTTGGGAGTCCTGACCAGACCTAGCCAGGTCAGTCAGGACGTTCTCCAATTTCGCCAGCTCGAATCACGGCTGCCAGGAGCTCGTCACCGCCGACGGACGTTCTTTTCTGGTCCTGCTGGCGGAGAGGCTCGGCGTGGACCTGACCGACGACTGGTATAACTCTGATGAGACCCCCAGCGTCCTTACCGTGCTCGCCCTGCTGTGTACTACACAACTCCGGGCCGTGGAGCTGGTCGGCAGCGAGGACCTCGACAGGTTCATTCCCGCCCCCGATAAAACTAACGTCCGGCTCCCACACCTGAAGCACATTCGCTGTGGCTTCGTTTCTGCCATGAGAACTCACACGAGCCACTTTCACATATTGATGGCCTTGGCTTCTAATTTCGACACATTCTAGGCTGGCCCGGGTGCTCGTGTCACCAAAGAGGACAGCTCAATCTGGAGCAACGTCACCAGGCTCGCCTTTCTTGGACCCGAAATCGACACAGACAACCTCGTGGGCATCATCAGCGCATGCCGTCAGCTGAGACGGTTCAAGTTCCGGGTTTTTCAGGTCCAAGCTGAAGACATCGGCAAGGAAGAAGTCAGCCACAGCTCGGTGATTGCCGCTTTGGCAGATAAGCACGCGAGAACCCTCACAGAGCTGCGGCTTGGATTCGTCCCCATCAAATGGAGCGGGATAAGCCCTCTCGGCTCGCTAAGCGCCTTCACAAATCTGGAGGCGCTAATGCTTCTGGGCCCGGACCTTGCGCCGGGAGGGGCCTTGCGGACGATCCCCCAGTCTCTGCGAAGCCTGGGGGTGTGCTTGAGCATCAGGGACATCCGGGAAGAATTCGAGTGGCTCGCCGCCGAGCGTCAGGCTGGATCATTTCCGCATCTTCTTCACGTGGGACTCGATCCGTGGCAATGCCCCCATTTGCAGAATCACAACCTGCCGCCGCCCAGCCGCCAACAGCTTCCTCGGGAATGCCCGTACGATATGAGGGGAAAGTCGACAATCGATCTGATAGAGAGCAGCAAGCTCGCTAGTGATAAATGGTTCGGGTGGAAGGGCGCCTATGAAAGGTTGACCAGACTCCTCGAACCAAAGCTCCTGGGCTGTCCAAGCCAACCGGTGGGCGAGTGCAAAGCCGACTTTGAATGGATATCCTCAATCGCCCAGGTGTGCGTTCCGATTACGGTTTGTCAAGGAAGCCAGTTTGGAGATCAATATTGGTACATGGGCGGGCAAGAAGATTAGCGATCTATGGAAGTCCCTCCTGACGTCTGATAGATTCCATGTCAGCGTATGGCACCTTTGCTACAGTGATTATTCTTCCGGTGGCTCATGCTTCAAACGTGTGTCTTATCAGGCACACCAGTAGCTATGAAGCCTAACTAACAAGATATACTACATGGATGCTAACGGTGGTTCTAGAGGCAATGTTAGTTCGATTCGTTCAATCATTATCTACCACTAACAACCCACCTATCGTCACAGCCAAGCTTCATACTTGCCCTTTAATCAAAGTCGGGAAAGCCGGAGGTGTTCGGTTGTTTGACGAACCACTAACAGTGCACCGTCAGGTACCAAAGAATAGAACTGAGCATAGGCGGTAAGCTTGCTCGTTTATTCACTCTTAGAGCACCAAGAAACCTTTTTGAATAGACGAGTCTTCTATGAGCTATCGGGCTCCAGCTCGTTACAGACTGGAATCTCAACTCCAACTGGGCCTGTGGCAGAACCTCCCGGCATCTACAGTCATGCCGCAAATCATCCCTTGCCAAAGAACTCCCACCAGCCCACCTAGCAGGCTTCCTATCGTGTCGCCCGCGCCGACAATACCGAGAATCAGCACACAGTCCGGGTGGCCAGAGAGCCCCGTCAGCACACCGTCAAAGACCTCGACGTAGACCGCACCGCCCAGCAACCCAGCGCCGAGACCCACGCAGAGAACAACCCAACTGTGTCCAAGGAAAAAGATCGAGTCTGCTGGCAGCAAAGCCACCATCCAGGCCAGCAGGATCAAAACAACCCGATGACTCCCAAGACGCAAAGAAGTCGCCGACAACGATCGTGCGGCAAAGTTGCCGAGGTACAAGGCGAATGCGAGGGCAGAGGTCCACGACAGAAGGGACGAGAAAGCAGAGCCGTCGAGGGCGAAGGCTATACCAGGAAAGACCATGGCCTGTGCAGCCGAGGCGAGGAGAAGGGTAAGCAGGTACTGCACTGCTAGAGCAGGCAGCGCTCTGGCGTTCCGAGCCGGTTTCCTTGTAACCTTGTCCGGCGTGGCCGAGGCATCCTCCGTCAGCGATGTGGTGTAGTAGGTTGTTGTGTCATTGCTGTCGAGACCAAGACCTGCAAAGCCTGCTGGAGGAAGCGCCTTTGGCAAGACGACGAAGTAGGCGACAAGGATCGCGGCGACGAGTTGATACATGTATCCAGTCGCCTCTCTCAGTGTCATCCCCATGGACGAGGTCAACACCAACGGCCATGTAGCATTCGCAATCTGCCCCAGGCTGGTCCCGATAGCCCAGGCAGCGAGCGCGTGGCGGCCATATCGTCTGGCCAAGTCCAAGCAGCAAAGCTCAGTAGCGGCCGAGCAGGCTGCAGCCAAAGCCGTCGTCAGGACGCGCACAGGAGGCAGTACGTTGGGGGGCGTGGCAGAGACGATGATCTTGATCAGGACCCATAGTCCAGCCAGGAGCACAGGGCGTAGGCCCTGGGGGATGTAACCGAGGACGAACGGAAGGAAGAGTTTAGCCAAAGCGGCCGGAAGAAGCTCGAGCAGGAGGACGACGGCTTGTGGGTATGGGACGATGAGGTAGTTTGCGGCATGGCTGATGCGTGCGAGAACGATGTTGGCGAGACCTGCGAACAGGTGGTTAGTATCATCCATCCAAAGCGTCTAGAGTTCTATGGCGATGTAGAACTTACCTATCAGTGCAAAGCCCAAGAACGTCCGCACGCGATGCTGGTTGGCAAGCGGGCTGTCAAGCAAGCCTGAAGACATTTTTTTCCGTGGGCGTCGCAGACTTTCCGTGAGACCTGGGAGGGAGAACACCAGTTTCGGGCGCAAAGATTTCCGGCAAAGGGAGGTTGAGGACGACAGGAAACGCCGAGGGTGCAGAAATGGCGACCATTCCAACGTCCAAAAGCAACGTGCTGGGCCAAGACTTCTCCGCCCGGAATAATCCACCTTTCGACCATTGACATGAGTGGAATCGCGTCTGCTCTCGTTTCCTCACAAAAGTCCTACAGGGGTTGGACGGGGATTACGGAAATCAACCCGTTTTGGACCCAAAAGGTGGACCTTTCTTTCCGTTGTTGGGTTCTGGAGGCAGACGAGTTAAACGAATCACATTTTACGCATGATCTGAGAAGCCAAGGCTTGAGTCCAGACTTCTGCTGCACAAGTTAAGGAGGCGCTGCGAGAACGAGGTGGGGGCTATATTTGGTTGTACTTGAGGAGGGACGCGGAGACGAAAGTTCCTCCCCAGAACAACTCCATACGCCGTCCTTTAAAAATACCAATCAGATTCGTTCTCGTCGGCAAAACTATCACAGAGATCCGGTCAATGTCTGCCACAGCCGCCTTGATGCGGATCGGAGCTATGGCCCGTTCCATCAGTGCAGCCCGGCTCGGTCCCTTTTGCATCATGATAACAATGATCACATTTGCCGCGATGCTGGTATGTGCCGCCTCCTCGCCTACTAACCGAGGTCCCTGGCCTTCATGTCTGTCTTATTCCCCGTGTTGGAACAAGGGTGCGCTGACGGTGCTCATCGCCAGCTCAAAGGGAACTCAGACAACAGCCGAAAAACCGAGGCTTGGGAGTTGACGCATCAGAAACTGGCAAAGCTTAACTTCTCAGTCCCGGAGAACCAGTCTTCTACTGGCGATCGTCATCTGCGCTTGTTTATGCCAGCCGACGGTCCCAGCATAAACCTCTGCAAAGTCGTACATTCCGGGGTGGCCCTCGGGTATCCGATGCCCACCCTGTTGAACTGGAACGGAGAGTTCAACCGGCCCGACTGGCATTTTGCGGGCTCTCACATTGCAAAGCTTGAGTCCCTTCTTGCCGCCCTCGAAGCGCTCCACGAGCAAGACCCCGCTGCCGACAACGACATTGCGCTGTTGGTTGATGCCTACGATGTCTGGTTCCAGCTGCCCCCTTCGGCTCTTCTTGAGAGATTCCACAAGGCCAATGTCGAGGCAGACATGAGACTCCGAAAGGCGTGGATGGATTCTGGTTACGATTCTCGCTTCCCCGTGCCCCCGCCGAGGCAAGAGATCATCATTACCACGGCCAAGGACTGCCAGCCTGGCGCAGAATCCGGTTCTAACCCCAACTATATTCACTGGCCTGAGTCGCCGATGCCCCCTGACTTTTACGGTGAGGACACGGACAAGATCGACTATTCTGCAGACTCGGCAAGACGGTATAGGAAGGTTCGGCCGAGGTGCGTGAACAGCGGGATGATTATGGGCAAGGTGGGACCTCTGAGGGCCGCCCTTCGACGATGCAAAGAGAAGATCGAGGCTGTCTCGAAGAAGGGGCGCCAACTATGGAGCGACCAGGCCTTGGTCGCGGAGGTAATTGGAGAGCAGGAGATGTGGCGCGAATGGGTCCGTGCCGTCCTGCCCACCTTCAACCAGCAACCCACGAATCGTCCACAGAAGTTGCCCAAGGAAGTCAGGAAGGTCGCGGAGGCAGCTCTCGACGGACAGCGCTTCGAGTTCGGAATCGGTCTGGACTACACTTCCAGCACGATGCCTCCAACCTGTTCGTCAGAGGAGGATGGCTCGTTTGTCAGATGGGTGGACAGAGAGGCAGTGCAGAAGGCGTCGGAGGAGGCCGGCGTACCAGGCAACGCCAGAGTGCCCGACGTGCCAGCAGACCTCGGGGGCTCAGAGAGCCCTCTGCCGGGTGGTGGACCATCGTGGGCCGAAGTCCCTCTCTACACTGACTTCTTCTTCGGCAACGCTCCTATCGCTATTCATCACAACGCCTACATCTCGGGTCTGAAAGCTTGGAGGCTGGCCAATTGGTGGAACATGACGTGGTTCCACCCGCATCTCCGAGACTTGGTCGCCACTCAGCTCCGACAGAGGAAGCCGCTGGCGAAAATCCCTTCTGGGACGCTGGGACAGACAGAAATCGTTTACTGGGGACCGCCGGAGGAGACAGGTGAGAGGACCATCAAGAGCTTCAGGTGGTCAAGGAAGGGGTCGCAAGTAGCAGTCGTTGACTGGGACGGGATATGCAAGAGGGGCCAAGAAGATTGGCATGAGACAATCTTTGGTGATGGAAAAGTGCCTATCTCGTTCTAGACTGCCGCAGGGGGAATTCTCACCGGTATTTCGAACCGAGAATAAGTGGGGGAAAGGCGTCTCAGTATTGTGTTCTTCACGAAGGAACACATCGTTGTCAATTTGTGGTTGCTGCCTAGGCATGTATTGAAGCTATTGGGGGACCGTGATGCAGAAGCAATGGTCCCCTCCCCACTGTAAGTCCAACTGACTCGCGGGTCGTCGTCTAGCTAGCGAACAGCAACGAGAGAAATAAATTGCCTGGTGCTGTTGTCTCACAGTGATCCGTCGTTTGTGATCAAACGACCCAGTTATTATGGATACATTCCGATCCTTCGGGCTTCGGCTACGTCAAGATCCACCGGAGCCGGGACGGAAAAGGGGGACCTGTCAGGCATACATCCAAAGGATTCGTCTAAGCACGGAATTGATAACCGTTTCGGCTTAGTACCGGAACCTTAACCTTATTCCGATTGCCATCGAGAAGCCTACAGGGATCTTGGCACCGGGACTTGTCCCACTGGATGCCGAATAGGGCCACTCCAGCCGGACACTTGCCGAGGACCCCTAGAAGCGGCACTGGTCATATTCGACGGCGCAGACGATATACTCCTGCAGGGTCGTCGGATTAATCAGTGCTTGACTATGATATACCCTGGCATGTAATGCGGGTGACAGTTTCAGTTTGATACGAAAGATGGGCTTTGATACCGTAATATGCCACTTTAAAGGCTAACGTGTGAGTTCGGAACCATTCAGTTGAAAGTGAGCTTTAACTGGCTCGAATTGCTAGAGGACCTCCATCTGATGGCTCTGGCAACGAGCAGCGCAACATCCCCATCGGCTCTCGGCTGCTTGAACGGTCGAATGGCTAAAGTGCAGTCAGAGTTCAGGGAAGTCGGGCTGAGGATGCAAATCGTAGAGTGGTGGTGCCCTTTTCCTGGTCAAAATGGAACCATGTAAGCCGACTTTCGCCCCTGTCGTAAGTCTCATTAGACAGCATACGCATACCACTCAGAGAAATCGGTCCACCGAACAGACAAGCTCCATGACCCGAATCCTGATGCCTATTTTTTTCTTTTTTCTTCCTCCGCCACCGTCGTGGGTAGAGACCAAAAACGCAAATGACAACTCATTTCCAGCCACATTACCAGTATCCATTACACACTGATACCCATTAAAAAATACCGGGGATAGTTGACGAACACCCCTCGAAGTCGGTCAGCAAGGCGACAAGCTCGATGGCCTTCCCAATTTTGTGCGTCTTGACGGTTATCGTCTCAGACAAGAGGGTTCCGAGGGCAACTACGTATATTTTGGGACTTTTGCACCCCTAGGAACGAGTGATGGACCATGGAAACCATCGTGGATCTTCTTGGCAATTCTTCCCGCCACCTCCGGGACACGAACGAAAGGCCGCTCTTTAGTAGTAGTATCTATGCATGCACGAAACAGTCATGTTTTCATTACCATAGTTCCCGTGTCAGTGTCTGTGTTTGTGTGTGTGTATGCGTATGTGCACTCTTGGTGTACCTCGTTTCATACCTCACGAGTCTTCTGAGTCCGACGAGTACACAGCGAGTGGTTTGACGTTGTGCATGTAATGGATGGTATTCATTCGATATTACACCTGTCTCTCGGGTGGACAACTCCAAAACCGAGTAGGTGGCAACAAATGTGGTGTGCAACTCTTCGTGTTGCATGCCATGCATAACTCTGAGGTCCCTCCTTGGGGCAGATGTTCAGTAGACCGTGGAGCTTGAGTGTACGAATGATAGCAATGCCTGTGGTAACTGACATAGCCGCCGCCGTACCGAATCGGGACTGGATAGGGTCCAATGCAGCTTACACGTATCTCAGCATACCAAGAAGCCTAGTTCGTCAAGGACCTCTCACCCTCAAGCTTCAACATCCTGCGGGAGGCCTTCACCAGCACCAGTCCAGATGCAGTTCTGCTCCCCTGTTCCTGTCGGCATCCTTCTTGACATGATATTAGAACTTTTGTCTTGAAGGGAGCGGATTCAACGAGATGAATTATCTATAAGTAGAGGCAGAACGTGCTCCCTCGTTTCTCTTCTTGGTTCATCAGCATCAGCTTCAATCTCAGACAGCCTCCCTCACCAGCCCTTTACTCAATCTCTCAACCAAACCCTCAACCTCCCAACCCAACCCAACCTCCACCATGCATCTTTCCGTCCCCGTTACCCTCGCCCTCGCCGCGGTCGTCTCTGCCTGCTACGGCGACGGCCAGGCCTGGGGCGGCAGCATCAACTCCGCCCGCTTGGCCGCAGACAACGTCTGCCGTGAGTGGGACGGCGTCACCTTCGCCGGCGGCGAGAACAAGTACGCCTGCAGGAACCTCGAGGGCAACGTCAGGGTCGACTTCCGCCTGAGGAACGGAGACAACGGCGGCCCGTCCCGCCGCCTCGACTTCGCCACCTGCGTCTCGGGCCTCCTCAGCCAGATCAACAACTGCAACTTTGGCGGCGAGAACAACCAGGGTGCCTGGAGACCTCGGTAAGAAAGGAAAACCCCTCTTTTTCTGGTCACACCCAGCGCTTTGCCTGGGGGAGTTTGAAATGTCCCATGCTAACATGCCAAGCTCCGACCCCAACGTCGGCCGCTGCTAAATGCGCCGCCGGCTTTTGAGCCGGGCTTTTTCGCGAGTGTCGCGACGCGAAGACGGGCTGTGTATGTGCGCCTGATTACCAGCCTTGCCGGGATTTAGTCCAATTCTGCAGTGTCATGGCGAGGAAGTCGGGTTGTCGGTATATATGTCTGGAGATTAGTTTGGGTTTCTGTCTTTGGCAAGGGTCTTGTAGTGGGCATGAGATACTGGCATCAGTCAGTTTTCAAGTGTTGCGGGAGGCATTTTGCGAAGCTCTCAAGCTCGTAACCATTTTAAAGCTAGTTGATCAATGGAATTATACTCGCCTATACATTTGTCCATCTTGAACAAGGCTTTGAATGCCGAAGGCACTCTAGGGGGACATTCCCTGTGCATCTACGTGGATATAGCTGCAATACAAGGATGGTATCCGGAGACCTTGGCCCAGCTGCTTCATGACAAACGACTCTTGACCTGGTACTCACCACTTACAACAACTTACCCAGGTTACCCAGCTCACTCTCGGTTGAGGACAAGGGCCCTTGGGCCCAGGCTTTAGAGGATATGTATATGTTGGTTCACACAGGTGAACAAAAGCTAGCAGTACTGCAAAACGTAGGGTCTCTGATCTGGTTGTGAAGTTTCTTGGTTGTTCAGTATCTCAGGGGCCTGAGACGAGGAGGGATATCGGAGCTGTATCCGGTGCGGTACGCACCGAGCACGTGATCCCTCCAAGCCACTACAGCCACGCTTGCGCCGTGGCTGATGCCATAGGGATATTCCTAAAGTATATATTATCCGAATGTATATAGACGCGTGTTGTAGCAGTAGTGCCGGCGTGGTCGCCTTGTAACCCCTCAGGTGTTGATGATGGCGTTAAATATACAAACAAACAAACAAACAATCCGACCTGAGGGCGGCGGGTGTTCCGGCCGCACTTGGACCACAGAGGAGTAAAGCCGCAGGTGCTTCTCTCATTCTGAAAAAAAAAAAGATCTCTCAATGGATCCAAGTGCTTCAGATGCCATGTTACAAATTGCAGAGAACCAAAAAACAATTGATAGCTTAAATCTATGTAAGATTACTACTTTTCCGTTTCCATAGCTTTCCTTTGAATACCTGCCTTATCAGTGTCTCCCGCTTCCTGACTATGATGCTGCCTCTGAAATTAGAATACTCTAAGGCATCAAAGAGATGATGATATGGAACTGAAAGCGAGTAAGGCTGATCTGAAAGACTAGCCTAATAAGGCTAGTTGCTCTTCCCATGGAGCATAGATTGCTGGTGTGTCTCTGGGTCAATCCATTGACACATCATGAAAACGCGATTTTTACTGTTCTTGCGTGCACCTAATGCAGCTTGGCTATGGGGCCAAAGGAGATGTCCACACGACAGTGCGGGCATAGCTGGTTTATGCCTTGGTCGTTGATCGAGAGGCCAGACCAGCAACGGCGGCACATGGTGTGACCTAGGAATTGAATCAAGGTCAGACTAGGACAATATTGGTACTCAACTGGAGACATACCGCAACTGAATATGAGGGCCTCATTTTCTTCTTCGCATATGGAGCATTCCTCTCTCTTAGGAGGGTAGCAAAGAACCATGCTTTGGATGAGGTTGCAGCATTTTCCAGACTGGCGGGCGCAATCCTCACACGACATCTGTGGGGACCAGCTGTTAGTCCAAGGCAATGAAGATGATGCTTCCACCCATCTCAGGATGGCCATTTGTCAACTTACATGGCGGCAGACGGTGAAAAAGTATCTCTTGTCGATACCTTCTCTGCATTCGCAGTTTCGTCGCTCCCCATCTTGGTTTGGCGAACCGTTCGGGGCACCAGCCAGCCAAGCTCCCAACTTCTGGTGGGCCTCAATGCCTTCTCTTTCCCACGCACTCGGAAACATCTGATTCAGGGTGGAAAGGGACTGGGTGACTGCCATCATGGCGGAGAACCGGACTTCGTCGGGGTTTTGCGGACGGTCAAAAAAAGGCTCGTTCGGAGGCGGCAGCGGTTGCGCTGGGCTTGGGCTGGGAGCAAGGTGCTGGCGATCTGCAGCTGCTTCCAGAGTGCGCTGGGCTTGGACTCGTGCAGGCGCAATGATAGTACGCGTAGCTGTCGAGGCGTTGGCCGTGACTGAGGCGATTGAGTTGGGCGACGGAAGGCCACCAAAAAGCAGATCCACATCCGGGACGGCAAAGAGCCTATCAAGAAGGGCCTGGGGTCTCACCGCGGGATCTGCTCGTTCGAGGATCCGCTCAGCATCTCTGTCCAACTCCCCGGTTTCTTGTCGATGGCGCATGAACAGATCAGAGTCGTCATCAAGTTCATCTGGGTGAGATACAAGCTGGGGTATCGGCGAACGCTGCCGATCCAACGAATCTGTCGCCCGGTGTCGCTTCTGAGGGCGTTCCTGTTCGCTATCTCCATCTGAGTAGTCGTAAGTCTGGCGGCGTCTCGCGCGCGAGCCGGCCATGTCGGCCATCGTTCGGCGCTGCGGTTGGTGCGTGGGCGTCGAAAAAGAATCTTCAGCGGCGAGGCGGGAGACCCGGGGATGGTCGCGCGGTGGGCGGCTGCTCAAGGTGGGGATGGAAGCGCCTTCGTCGGTGGCAATCGGGCTAGATCTATCGGCATCGGAGTCCGAGATGGGGAAGGTGCGGGGATATGGACGACTGGTCCTCGGAGAAAGATCGTTATCCATTGTTGCCGATGTCGACGGGAGGAGAGGAGAGGTCAGACAGGAGCGAAAGACAACAAGAGGAGACGAGCAGTCTAGAAGTCGAGACGAGAAAGGCGGAGATGAGAGAAGATCGGAGATTAAAAGAGAAAAAAGAAAAAAGGTCAGAGAGAGGAGAGGTTTGATGATCGGGTTTGGACACTGCAAGGAGCAGCAGGAGTTGCGTGGTGTACCTACCTAGGTAGGCTGTAGGAGGCTGAGATTAGAAGGAAGTCAGATCAGCGCACAAGATGCCTCAGCCTCAGGTAGTGGCTCTCTTGCTGGTATCTCAGGCATACATATCGGGAAGGCACTCCCAGCCCTCATTAGTAGGAGCTCGCCCACAGTACCTATGGTCCTTCTGTTGCCAGCCGTGACCCGCTTCGGGGAGTGTTGAAACTTGAGGAAGGAAGAAAGCAAGTCCGCCCTTACCTGATCTGGATAATGATACTAAGATACATACCTACATACTTGTAAAGCAGGTACACTTAGGTGTCTACCTAGGGAGATGAGGTTGGCATTATGACCTACGCTATAGATACCTCAGATCACACTCTTTCGGTGATTAAACATCTGTTACTGTACTGATGAGATCCGACCTATGATGGAAGGGTTCAAACCCCCGCTTCATGTCTTGGGAGCCTACCGGAGACCACCGCAAGCTTAAAAGACATTGATGGCCGTTGAAAGAGACTTGATGACCACGTGTGCAGGACCCCCCGTGTTTCTGTTCGCATGTCTTGATATCTCTTCAATCCATGCATGTTTCAACCCCCGCTTCAGTGGGCTATAATCTGGGTGGTGACCTGCATTCAAATACTTCCAGGTCCTCTCCAGTGCCGAAAACCACACCGCGACGTCTTATCTTCAACAAGTCGCCTGGCTTCCCCTCCAAATGCCTCCGCCGCCACCGCAGCAAGACAGTCTGCCCGATCCCTCGCGGCCTTTGCGACGCTCCTCCACTTAGCCTCCTCGGAGGGCTTGAAGCTGTTCGTGTCCAGGTGAAGAGATGATCAAACTGCGCGGGATCGAGGAAGATGTCGCAATCACTGCTCAGCGGCGCTCCCCTCCAGACGCTTTTGGCCCGGCGGAAATCAATCCTGTTCCAACCAGGGATGCACCGCAGCGACGTAGTCCCCAACAGTCACAAACGGCTGTGCCGTCGCCCGGACCACGCACGTCGGTGATGGGCCGGGCCGCTCCTTGCCGTAGAGTGGGCACGTGTTACTTAGGAAGGAAACTTGGGCAGATGGAAGGAGTCCCGATAAGCTCTGTCTGCAACGGGTAAGCATGAAAAGATGAGGCACAGCAACCGGGATTAAGTCCTGTGAATGCAAGGGGTTGACAGCATGGGGTATTGGGTAGGATGGGACGCGGGAAGGGATTACACAACTACATAGTACCTTCATTCAACCCTCTTGATTATTCCGTGTCTTTTCCAAATCGTTGCTTGCTCCCGATTTCGTACAGTATTTTTACAATACCAAGTCGCCTCGGAGCATGTACCTCACATCACGCGCTGCGCGAGTTGCCACTTGAACCAGTATGGAAACAGTAAGAGAACATCAATAAATACTACAGCGTCTCGGTCTAGCAGTTTACCCGCTATCAACTACTTTCATGTCTCCAAACAAACAAAACAACGAGTAACCCGATAAACCTCACAAAATTCTCAGACAGAGTTTACAACCCCTGCTCTCCCTTCAACTCCATGGTTGGCAGTACAGCGAAGAAGACAGTGTATTTGGGAACCGCGGCAAGAGTGGTTGGCGAAAGGGCGCAAGATCGACGGCGCCAACGATATGCGCTGCCCTAGAAGGCTCCGTAGTTGCAGTTGCCCGACACCCACGGCCTCTAGTTGCCCCTGTTGCCACCGTTGTTACCGCCGCCGTTGTTTCCGCCGCCGTTGTTGTTGCCGGTGCCGGGGAAGCCCGGGATGTTGAAGTTGCCGTTGTTGCCGGTGCCGTTGGGGCACGCCTTCTGGGCGGCCTGGGCGGCCTTGAGGAGGTCGTTCTGGTCTTTGCAGGCGCCCGTGACGCAGTTGACGAGCTCGTTCACGTTGGCCTTGGGGCAGTAGCAGTCCTTGATGTTGTCCTGGGTGCACCCGGCCTTTTGCAGGCCGTCGTTGAGGCAGCCCTTGGCGCAGTCGGGGAGGTCGAGGTTGTCGGCCACGGCGAGGCCGGCGGCGGCGGCGAAGATGGCGAGGACTGAGGTCTTCATTTTGAGAGGTTGATGAAGAGTCTTTGACTAACTGGATCTTCTTGTGGATCTGATGAGAGGCTTTCGGAGATAGCTTTTGGTTGATTTGTTGTGCTGTTCAGATGCGATGAGTGGATACTGTAATTGGAAGGATCTCGGGGTTCGTTCATTGGGTTTATATACGGCATTGAACAACTTTGACGCTGAGTAGAACCCAGGAGTAAAGTCTTCAGCCTCTCGGTCTGACGTAGTCCATCTCTCCCAGCGTCCCCGAATAGAACCGCAAAACACCTTGCTGTGGCCAGTGTCAGTCAATACAGTCGAATGTCGAGGCAATTGTCCGCGCAATACCGCCAACAAGGTTTGACAGTTCAGCTGTGCGCGAGCGCGTGGGCGCAAACCTTCCATCGCCCTCGCCGAAGTTGAATCCCTAACGAAGGATCACCGAAACCTAGAAACAAATCCCACAACAGTCCCGTTAATAAGCAACTTGCCTTTATCCCGTCAGACCAAAAGTTTTACTATTTGCGAAGAAAACGCCCCAATCGCATGAATCATCTCCATTCGCGTCCACGTTGGCTTCCAAGGTCAAAGAGTCCTCCTCCCGCCGCGTGCCGCTGTGCAGGTTGCAGCTTGCATGATTGACGCAACGTCATGAGATGAGTCGTTCGTCCGAGAGGCACAGACTCGAGCACCCTCCACGCTCGGCGTTGAGCCGCAGCGACGCCTGTGCGGTTTTACGTACGCCGATCTGAGTGGACCTATCACGGCGACGGCGGGAACTGACTGAGCGACCCCCCAAAAGAAAACGGCGGTGCAGCATCGCGCGCGCCTTTCCGTCGCTGCCCTTTCGCCGAAGTGGAAGCCTATTGAGAAGCTTTCCAGAAGTTCTGGCGAGGACCGGTGCTGCGGCGTGTTCGTTGGAATCCAAACACCGAGCGCTTCACTTCGGATATCTTAGTCCGATGCTCACGTTGCGATCTCGATGTTGTTCTGGACTCACGTGTTCTACCCGACGCGTAACCCGGAATCAAACACTGCTCTGACGAGACGGGACGAGGTGGGAGAAAGGTTTGCACCGCCATCATTTTCTGGTATCCGTGATCTAAATGCGGCATCCCGCTGACCTTGGGCGCCGAAGAGCGTCTCTCTACATGTTGTCATCATGACGACGGCCAGCTCGGACGTGCTCGACCAGTCACGAACTTGTGGCCGTCTCGATGTGCCGAAAGCTGAATAGTATGCTCACAGACTCATGAGCTTCTAGAGCCATCGGGAGTAGAGTCTCAGATTCTGGATCTGGGGCAGGACATCCACGTAATAGGAAACGTCTACGACTCGTTACCTCTCGATTCCCTCCGAGTTTTCTTTCTTTGTACGGCTATTCTCTCTCAGTTTCGGTGTCATTGCCGCCGTCAACCCGCTTAATCATCACTTTTGATCACCTTGACAGATCACTACGTGTGCTGCACACCGGTAATCGTCCAACATTCAATGCTGCAGAGTACAAGAGGGCCATTGCATTGCCCTTCCGGGAATAGGAGCCCACAATGATATGGCAGTGCAACGGAGTTTGCCCAAAAAAAGCAACCGGCCAAGGCTGGTTGATGACTCAGGACCAATGCTGCCAGGGACAATTTCCCAGTGCAAATCAACGGCCCCTTCATCAGTTTACCAGCCCCTTCGCCAGATCCCGAACACGAACCACCCTTCCATCCTGGGCGTTCGTACGATATCCTGCTCAATGCCTCCCTGAGCCACGGAGCATTCCTCTCTTGGCGCTCGCCGAGTTTCGGACCGGTTCTCGCTCGTCGCCGATCTCGAGCATCCATGTCCCGTCAAAGAAGCCCTGATCCTCATCGAGCCGTGCCAACCCCCTCACGGCCCACGGGGACATTCATAGCAAATCCATTCTCTTGGATCCATCGCCCCGCTGATACACGTATACGTGGTGCACTTGGTCCCCTGTACGCGGCTCACACTGCCTCCTCCCTCTCTTTCGCAAAAGCCGTCAGAACATCCGCGCTTGCCGGACGTCCCGCCAGCTGGGACATCCCACCGACCGCCGTTGCCGGGAGGGCCAAGCCGGCGACTTTCGCACCGGGGGACCCCTCGCGGCGGACCTTTTGCCCACCCACTCCTTCAAAGCCCACTTCCTCCCCCACAGGAACCCACAGGAATAAGCTTTTCAGGTCCCCCCTTTTTTTCTTCTCCATAGCGGAAACGATGGGCGGGGGAGGGGGTGGTGAGCGGTCTCGCGTTATCTACTGAGACGCTACGTCAGATGACATTCTACCAACTTACAGGGCTCATCGAGGACGACGGGCCGGGGCCAGGGGTAGATAGGCAGAGCGAAGAGCTCGTACTTAAGCTTCCCACTTGCATGTGACAATCGCAGCGTAATATCCCAGCGGTCAAGAAGCAGCTCAGCAGGGTCGACGAAGGTATCCCGTCGGCCAGAACCCGAAGGCCCTATGCCTCGTCCCGTCGATTCCTTACCCCCCCTCCCTTCAGTTTGTGCCCTACGCCCTAAATCTTGTCGCATAACGTTTGCGACGACAGAAGTTACCAAACCCATGAGCAGATACAGTTGGCGCGGAAGCTTCGCGGAACATTGAAGCTTCGACTCGCATGCCACCAGACCTTACTCGACGTACGTGCAAGCCCAGGCGCTTACATGTCCCGTTTAAGTGTTTCTCAAACTTTTTGTCGTCTCATTCTTTCGAGCTATGCTTAAAATTCTACTTCGTTTTCGCTAGCCCCCCCCCGGAAATAAAAGTAGGTTTCGTAGACAGAAGCTCGATGCCCGCGTCCCAATATGCTCGCCGCTGCAAATGCCCCGTTCTTCACCCCAACCCCCTTCATACCTAAACTCCCGCTCCAAAGAAATAACAAGTCATCATCATCCAAAGAGGGGAAAAAAAAAAGTCCAGTCTAGATGCAAACAAATTTCCGTGGAAATGTGTCGTCAGTCTTTGGTGTTTTTTTGCTCTTTTGTATCTGGCATCAAATTTCAGTCGTTTGTGGTCGTGCGCTTTTAACGTCGCGGGTCTCAGTTGCGCGGCTTCAGGACGACCTTCCAGTGGCCGGTCGCGAACTGCATGGTGATGTACTGCCTGAAGTCGATGTACTGGCCGGGGACCTCGAGGACGTCGAATCTTTGCAGGATGTTGGCCGCGACCATTCTCATCTCGGCCCAAGCGAAGCTGAACGTGTTGTTAGAATATCAAGTCACATAAACAAAAGACCATATTCGACTTACTTGATGCCGATGCAAGAGTGCTTGCCACCGGAGAAGGGGTAGTACGCATCCATACTAGAGAGATTATTAGATCATGGGAGTCTTTCCAAAGACTAGCAGGTAAACTCACTCAGGGGCAGGCGCGCCGTCGCGCTTATCTTCGGACAGCCACCTCTCGGGCCAGAACCTCTCGGCCTGGGGCCAGAACTCCTCGTTGCGGTGCAGGTCGCGGTACGAGGCCGAGACGACGGTGTGCGGCGGCAGGTCGTACCCGCACAGGTTGACCCACTGGTTCCCCGTGCGGCGGCCCATCTCGGACGCGATCGGGTGCAGCCGCAAGTTCTCCTTGATGCAGGCCTCGAGGTACTCGTACTCGGGCTCGCTGCGGACGGCCTTGCTGGTAACGATCTCGTCGGCGAAGCCGCGGGCGGGGAGCGAGGCGAGGAGCTTGGCGCGCACGTCCGGGTTGCGCGCCAGCTCGAGGAAGAGGCAGCCGATGGTGCCCGAGGTGGTCTCGGAGCCGGCGAGGAGGATCTCGGCCATCTGGTCGACGATGTCGCGGGCGGACATGGTGGTCCCCGTGTCGGGCTTCTTGCCCTCCTCGATCAGGTGCTGGAGCAGGTCGCGGCGGTCGACCTCGGAGGTGCGCTTGCGACGCTGGACGACGGCGTCGATGGCCTGGGGGGTGCGTTAGGAAAGGGGACTTCGGGTTGGGTGAGACTCTGAGTTTCTTACGGTGATCATCTCGGCGGGCCAGTCGAACTGGATGTCGATGCCAAAGGAACGGAAGAACTTCTTGACGTAGACAGTCTGTTGAGGTTAGTAGAGGCTCTTCATAGAGACAGGGTGCAACGACTTACTTGGTAACGCTTGCTCAGACCGTCGAAAATCGAGCGGGGAATGGACTTCCAGATGCGCTCGTCAACACCGTCTTCAACCATGCTGTCGGGGTTGGTCTGTCCAAAGCCCTTTCCGAAGGAGCACTCTCCCATGCTGGTTGCCATTCCGTCAGAACACTCTTAGACTTGGACTAAACTGCGGGGAAAACTTACATGTCGAGGGCAACATTGTGAAGATCGTCCATCAAGTCAACCTCGATGCCCTTCTTGGCAAAGTATACGGGGTCCTCATTGAGCTGGGTCTGGTACTTGTTGAGCAGGTCGCGGACGGTAGTCTTGAAGAAGGTCTCGAGGTTGTCGATGTAGTTGACGGTGAAGGCGGGAGACAAGAAGCGCTTGAGACGCTTATGCGGCTCGGAGCGGCTGGTTTAACACACAAGTCAGCCAACCGATACTAAATCAAGATTGTCTTTTTTTCTTTTTTTTTTTTTTTTTGTTTTTTTTTTAACTTTTACGGAAAAAATGGCAACTTACATCTCGCCGAACAAGCCAGGGCTGAACTTGTCGCGGGAGATCTCGGCGTACATGGCGACCTTGGGCAGGTCGGTCTTGACGAGGATCTGCTTCATGGCCTCCTTGTCCGAGACCCAGACCTGGCGGGGGCCCAGGCGCACGATGCCGCCGTACTTGCGGTGGCTCCTCTCCACGAGCTTCCAGATGGTGCCCGTCGAGAAGAGGTACTGCAGGTGCAGGTTCGTCACGGGGGCGTACCACGGCCCGGGGACCTTCCTCAGCGGGGACTTGAAGGCCTTGACCTTCTGCTTGATCTGCAGGCCGGCGAACACGACCACCAAGAAGTAGATGGCGAGTATGTAAGCCGACGCCATGCTGACGGTTGTTGATGCTGCTGCTGTTGACTGGCTGGCTGTTGTTGTTGTTGGTTGTTGTCTTTTTGGCAACTTGAGACGTTGATGCCAAAGTAGTCGGTTGCTCTATTTCAACGAAAAGAATGTCAGAAACTTGAGATATGAAATGATAGGGCTGCCCGACTCTGGTCTCAGTGAACGAAAACGAAAGGGAGTAGGGCGTGAAGAAAGGGCAGCTCGTGTCTCTTAATAGGGCGCGCGGCGTAAGATGAAGAGCTGGGGAAATACTAGTAGCGGTGCCAGCAAGCCAGGTCCAGCGATCATACGGTGACACGAGTTGAGCCCAGCCACGTACTCGGAAATCCGTCTTCGATATAGGATGAACAGTCGAACTTCCCCCCCGGTCTCTCCATGTCTCCACCGCCAGGCGCGCGCACGCCCGACATAGTATGCTACGGCCACCGGGGCGAGTCTGGGCCCCCGTCCATCGATGTTGCAAGCCAACCCGGACCGTCGTCCTGCGTTCGCAGCCTGGGGTCCCGGTGAGTTGCTTTGCTGGTCTCGCGATGGCTCTGCACGACTCGTTCCGGCGACTATCGCGCCGTTCGATGATGCTGCGATGCGCTGTTTCAACCCGTGTTGAACCTTATTATATTAAGCTGGGCGGAATCTGCCAGGTCGCGGTGGTCGTTGTCAGGTGTGGCCTCAGCTCCTCTCTCTTCTTTTTCTTCTCTCGTTCTCTCTTTCAAGGGTGGTAGGCGGTAATCACGACCGTGGTCCATAATGCGGGAGCCATTGCCCACGGCCACTAAGAGTTAGAGAAACCCAAACCCGGTAGAGAGGGCAAGCAAGCGCCCGCGGCGTCGGGACCCTAGAGCATTTGGGATGGCACGAACCGGGCCTCCCCCTGGATCGCGCGGCTGCGTGTCATGCGTGGGACAGGAGCGTGGGGAGATGTTGTATCCAGGTCTGAATCTGAAGTCTTAGGCGCGAACTCTGTTTTACTCGGCCCCGAATCCATGAGTAGGTGAGTGTTCCTCATCCGTACCACCCAGCCGCCCGCGCCGTACGACGTCGCACCACTCCTTTCTTTTCTTTCCTGTCTGGGCAGAAATTCCCCCATTCGGAAGGGGAGCGAGGCTCTCGCATCTGTAGTCGTACGTTTTAACGGTAATCCACCACCAGTAGGAGTAAGTTTTCCTTTCTTACAACCAAACTAGCAACTCCGGTACGCCTTTCTTTGACAACTGGTATGACCCGGGGCAGAATGTGGCCGCAACTCGCACACGGCATATTATATCTTCTTTTTCCCGATTTTCCAATAAGGCCAGAAGCTCAAGCTTGTTCCAACTTGACAATGACTTTCCCAACGGCGCGGCTTTTTGTTCGCCTTTTTTTAGAAGTTGCCAAACCGTACGTTCCGGGCTTGTTTCCAATTGCTACCAAGATCCAAACAAAGTCGGACCTTTCCTTCTCGATGCTTTTGAATACGGTAAGTTCTGGGCTTTCTATTTAGATTTTCCTGGGCAGGTTTTCGTGATGTTGTTTTCGAGTTGTGGCCGGCTTGTTTTCAATCGTTTTCCAAGAGCCAAGCAAAGTTGATTGAGTTTTTTTTTCTTTTTTTCTTTTTTTTTTTCGAACGTCTCCAAACGGCAAGTTTCAGCTTGTTCTGGTTTTCCCAACGGCAAGTTTGTGGTGATGCTGCTTCCGACATGTCTAAACGGGCCAAGTCTGAGACTGCCCGACGGGCTCGCTTTCTCTTATGAACCAGGTTTGCTCTGACTAATGTGCTTTTGCTGCCGCGTATGCACGTAAACATATGCCCACATAGGTATGTCACCTCACCCAGGCAGCCGGATGACCAATTGAAATGCACACACCTGGAGCTTCGTTTTTATCTGAAAGATGTCTGTCTCAAGTCATGAGTATCTGGAAAAATAGGTGCGCTTGACTAAGAACCCGTCATAGTAGCTTAGGCGTGGCATCCTGTAACTGTCACCCGCCTGTCAGGCCACCTCTGGGTACCTAGTAGCGTAGGAGTTGACAAAGTGCTGAGTAGCGATTGCGCGTCCCATCGTTCGGTCTTGGTTTCAAGTTGGAAAAGCCCGCGGTTTCTAGTGAGGAACCGCGTGTTCTTGGCCTGCTCACTGCGAGCGAATCTAGATTTTGGTCTGGAAGTTGCTGGACTTCCTACCTAGTCTCCACAACGCCCGTACGGACTCTATAAACTTTGGACAGGTGTTTCTGCGGGAGCTGAATGAATCTCTCTCTCTAAAGTCTCTCTCTCTATCTATCTATGACTCTCGTGCTTTGTCTATGTGCGTCTAAAACATGAAATCAAAAAGACCGAAATTCCCGAGCGTGTCGGGTCTTCTCGATTCTCTCCGTCTCTCTATCTACTCTTCCCCACGACCCCAGTCTATTTGGCCCACCTCATGGCGCCGGGGCAGTTGGGGTCGTTCTCGACGTACTTGAGCGAGCCGAAGACGCTCCACAGCTGGCCGAGGAAGTTGCGCTCGTCGCAGTGGTAGAGGTCGCCGAGGAGGGGCTTGATGGCCTCCGTGGCCTCGTCGGCCTTGTAAAAGGGGATGCGACTGCGGATTTGATATTAGCATTGCTGCGCTAATCTCACAAGCTTTTCTCGCGCACTCTAATAGAGCGGTGATGGGGCCGGCGGTGAACTTACGGGAACAGGTGGTG
This sequence comes from Colletotrichum sojae, assembly GCA_014235955.1. Classification (NCBI taxonomy): domain Eukaryota; kingdom Fungi; phylum Ascomycota; class Sordariomycetes; order Glomerellales; family Glomerellaceae; genus Colletotrichum; species Colletotrichum sojae. The sequence continues at coordinate 50,053 of WIGN01000214.1, read as the reverse complement.
GACGACGTGCTTCTCGATGATGCCGTGGAAGAGGTGCTTGCCGATGAAGCCAAAGTCGCGGTCAATGGTGGCCAGGGCACCCTTGACGAAGGTCCAGCCCTCCGGGGTATAGTGGGGGACCTCGGGGTGGTTGTGGTGAAGGTAGGTGATGGCCACTAGATGGGGGAAGGTGGCGGGTTAGCAATCTATCAGAACGCCAGATGGCTTGGTAAACCTTAAAAGACGGCTCCTCCGTGGGTCTCTCCAGATCGCAGGGAGACCGCCTGTGAAGAGAGAAGAGGGAAGAGTTGCATGTGATGGAGAGAAAGCGAGAACGAGGAACATACCGAGCCAGTGGTGGACCCAGAAGTAGGGGACGGCGTAGAGCAGCAGGACGGTGGAGACGTCGAGGACCTGGGCAGCCTTGTACAGTCCGAACAGGGTGATGGCGAGGCCGAGGTCGGAGATGGCGATGAAGACGGCCTCGTTGGGGCGGAAGACAGCGCTGAAGGGGTCGAAGTGGCTGACGTTGATCCAGCGGCCGAGGGCGCCGACCTCGCGCTGCTTGCTACCCTTGCCGGCGGTGGCGTTGAAGAAGAGGTACATCTGCCAGCCGAAGAGCTGGTGGCCGATGAGGTTGAGGAGCTGCAGGATCGGGGTGTCCTCGAAGAGCTCGTGCAGGTCGATGGCGCCGAAGAGGGGCTTCTTGGAGGTCTTGGGCTGGGTGGCGGGGACGAAGGCCATGTCCTTGGCCATGTTCCCCGTGAAGCGGTGGTGGCGGTGGTGGGAGAACTTCCAGGAGAAGTAGGGGACCAGGAGGGAGGAGTGGAGGACCCAGCCGACGCAGTCGTTGAGCTTGGTGTTCTTGGAGAAGGCGCCGTGGCCGCACTCGTGGCCGAGGATCCAGACGCCGGTGCAGACGAGGCCCTGGACGAAGCCGTAGAGCATCCAGGCGGCGCCGCGGACGATGGGGTCCTGGATGGCCGGGACGAAGGTCAGCGCGGCCCAGACGAGGGCGGCGACCATGGAGTAGTCGCGGAAGACATAGTAGAAGGACGTCCAGAGCGAGGGCTCGAAGCAGTGAGCCGGAATGGTGTCCCTGATGGTCTGGATGTCCGGGAACTCGGGCTCGGAGGTCTTCTGCTGCGGGGTGGGAAGAAAGAGGGGGTCAGCTCCAGCTTTTTGGGACTGATCGATCTCGATGTTCTGTCGGGATCGGAAAAGGAGGAATTGGGTTAATTACCTTCTGGGGCTTCTCGACCACCGTGGTGGCAGTACGGTTACGGGCCGCCATGTTGTGTTGCGCGTCGAGGGTGTAACCTGGGATGCTTCTGAGGATGCTCTTTTTTTGTTCTCGTTTAATCCACACGGGAGTCGTGTATATGAGATGAACAGAGCTCGAATCTCCTCAGTGATTGTGTTGAAGGGACAAGGGGGAGGGAAAGGGACCAGATGAAGCTGGAGAAAAAGAGAGGAAGAGAGGAAGGAAACGGACAAAAGGGTGAGTGAAGGAATTCTCGCTTTGCTTTGTCCGAGGTTAGCAGGCAAGGTTCTTTTTTTTTTTTTTTGCGCCAGCAGCAAGAAAATAAAATAAGGGAACCTTGGCTGTCAGACCGCCACCACGCGCAGCAAGAGCTCGACGTGTCTCCTTTGAGCCCTTTTTTTTAGCACCGCGGTAGCATAATAGTGGGGACGGGCGGGCGGTATCCACGAGCCAGGGCGATCATGGAATAGGGGTCCAGGCTGGGTCTCTTGTTTTTTTCGCCTGTCGGGACGGCTATTCTACCATGGTATGTGTTCAATGCTTTTTTTCTTTTCCTTTATTATTTCTGCTGCCCACACTACAAGCGTTGGCAAAACGGCAGAAAAAAAAGAGGGACGGCAGAAAAAAAAAGATACGGACGTTGCTTTACCTGCCCAATGACAAGCTTCTGGAATCTCCCGTGTGTCAGCTGCAAGAAAAAGACGTGACTCGCGGCTGGGTCAAACCCTGCCGAGGCGCTTGCGTTCAAGCATCAAAGAGCCTCGGGTTTCGAGTTCCCCTTTCAGCGGCCAATTTCATGACTCAAAAAGTTACAAGATAAGGCATGTGTGTGTGTATGTGTGTGTGTGTGTGTCTTCAAGCCACATTTCCATACGCCAAAGGAAAGTCAGCCGCTAGAGTTGGACACTTGAAGAACGTCGGCGTTGTGCTCCCACACGCAACGTATCTTGACACCTCGTGCCTGATCGGCGGGCCGCAAGAGGCAGCCTAGAACCGTTCGTCTCTTTCTTCCAAGGCGGTGAGCCGCAAAAGAGGGCAAATCCCACTTTCTCACTCTGTTGAGATTCGAGAGAGGGCCCGCGGATCTATCCTGCCTCAGATAATCCATGGTCGTCCAAGAAGAGGCTTTATCGCTTAAAGGGCGCTAATCCCCATACGGCATGGTCGTGGAAGAATTCCCAGGGTCTGAGATCCACGTGTGGAGCCCCAGGGACTTGGAACCGCAACAAAGAAAGAGAGACCCGGGACCCCTCGAGGCTCAACCCCAACACTTTTCGTCGCCCCCTGTCGATTCTCTACCAATACGGAAATGAGCCCCCCACCTCCTGCGTTTGAGCTTGAATCTCGTTTGAATGTCCCTTTTTTTTTTCTCCCAGGGCCCAGGGGGTTGGGGGCGATTGAGGGGGAGAGAGGGGACCCTGAGAAAACCCTCACCTCTTTCGATTTGCTGCAAGTGCTTCTCTCTTGCAAGAGACCCTATTGGCTGACGTTTTCCGAGCCTCTCACCGCCTTCTCCAATCACAACAACCCACCCCTTAGAGACTTACCAAACAGAAACCGCAACCGCGTGTCCACTAGGCAGGTACGCGGCACCGCCCTTATGTACGTATCGTAAATGCGCCAAAACACAGACGGATGGGACCGTGCGATAACGACCAGACCCACCCGGAGGTCGGGGCATTACGGAACCAGGTGGGAGACGTTCCGGGTGGATGGAGCGGGAAAACACTTGGACGACGACCACAAGTCATGTCCCCCTCATTCATAATGGGCTTTTGCCCGTGTCCTCAATGGCCCTAATCTGAGCTTTCCCCCTCCAGCTGCTTGTCGCCATTGACACTGATAGTGTCATCAACACTATTAGCAACCAAGTACATGTAGCACGTCAACTCAAAAGCCCCGAGCGCAAGGTCATGGTGCGCGGGTAATCCGGCGCACGTCCAACGAAGCAAGCAATTGCTTGATGCGGCGCGAGAGAGGGAAAGAGCCCAGAAAGCTTAAACGGCTTCTTTTTGGGTTTCTAGAAACGAGGCTGCGTACGAAGTACAGTCCTCCCGGTTGCTTAGGCCGAACCTTCTCGGTACATGGCATCCCGACTACCGTTCCATTCATTTCCCACTTCCCACGCAACATTGCCTGCCCGCTGACAACAGTCGCGGATGTGGTTTCTGCGACTCCGAACTCTACCTCTGGGAACTCTATCTCTCCTGAGGGCTCGTCTGGCAACTGAGGGGTTACCCCCCATGGCAGGCGATCGCGTACGACGCAGTATTCAGGATGGGCTCAGCGTGCTGGAGCTGGTCTGGGACCTGCAGTCCGACCGTCTGATAGTTTAGAGCAGAAATCCTGACGGAATGCGTTGCCGCTGTCTATGTGGTCTAGATCTCTCCCCTCCTTTCCCTCCCTCTCTCTCACTCTCTTAGCAGGCCTTTTCTTGTTAGTTATTGAAGTGAAGCGCTGAATCCGCCTGTAAACTGAAACATCACGACACCGCTTGGATCAACCACAGCATCGAAAATGACAGTATTGAAGACAAACGGCGTAGCTCACAGAGACCTCGCAGAACTCCTCGAGTTCGTGAGGCTCAACTCCCCGTACTACGCCAAGTTCTGGGCCTCATCGTGTTCCGATGGGAAGGCCTTGTCGCTAGAGCGCCTCCCGCTCGTCGACCACGAGTCTTTCTGGGAAGCAAACACCTGCCTCAACAGCAAGGTAGTGACGTCGAAACAAAAGGACGGTATCATCTTCAAGACGGGAGGTGAGTGTTTCATTCCCCGCACGAGACTTGGCACCGTCGCTCACAAACCTCCCCAGGAACGACGAACCGCCCCAAGGTCTCCTTCTACGACCAGCGGGAGCTCCACGGCATCTCGACGCAGCTCGCCGAGTCCCTGTCGCGCTGCGGCGTCGGCGAGGGCGACGTCGTCGCCAACCTCTTCTACGCCGGCGACCTCTACGGCAGCTTCCTCCTGCACATCCTCTCCGTCTACCACGTCCCCGGCGGCGCCGTCCAGCTCCCCGTCGCCGGCCACGTCGGCCTCGACTCCATGGAGCACCACCTCGCCGAGTTCGAGGCCACCGTCGTCCTGGGCACCGTGACCACCATGTCGCAGCTCGCCGAGCGCGCCCTCGCCGCGGGGACCACCCACCCCCACGTCCGGCTGCTGCTCTTCTCGGGCGAGGCCTTCTACGACGACCAGGCGGGCCTCCTGCGCGCGGCGTTTCCCAACGCAGAGGTGAGGTCCGTGGTGTACGGGTCCATGGACTCCGGGGTCATCGGCCTGCCGCCGCCGCGGGAGCACTACGCCGGCGACCCGCGGCTGCACCAGGTCAACAGCCCCAACGTGGTCGTGGAGATCGTCGGCGAGGACGGGACGGTCGTCACGACACCAGGGGAAGCTGGTAGTCTCGTCGTGACCAATGTCGAGCGTCGGCTGATGCCCATCGTGCGCTACCCGTCCGGGGACCGGGCCGCCTGGGTCGACCCGGCGATCGGCCTGTTCCGCGTGCTCGACAGGGACCGGACGGCGATCCGCCTTGGCCCCGTGTCCATCGACTTCGTCGACCTGCGGCGCATCGTGGCCACAGTGTTGGGGGAGAGGCCCGTGGGCAAGATCCAGGCGGTCGTCTCGCGGCGGGACAGGAAGGACCTGCTGACGCTGGGCATTGTGTACAAGCCGGCGACGGAGGAGGAGGGGTTGCAGCTGCTGAAAGGGTTGAGGGAGGAGCTGGGCACGGTGCGGCCGATGTTCCGGGAGCACGTCGAGAAGGACCTCGTCAACGAGCTGGATGTCAACTTTGTCACTATGCAGGAGCTCGTTGTCAACCCTCGAAGCGGCAAGGTTGCCGAGGTGCAGGATATCAGGTCGACGACGATCTAGTTCCCTCCTTGTTCTCGCCTGGTCTCATCCCCTTCTTTTTTTCCTGCCCTCTCGGCGTTTAGGCGTAGCTCCCCGAGTTGGCCAAAGCCAAAAAAAATCTACAGCCTTTTTTTTTTTTTTTTCGGTCTCTACAACTTACGCTCCCTAGGGCGTGGACCGCAAGATAGCTCCGCGCATGAACGGCGATGGCCGCGTGCCTCCCGGCATGACCCCATAACCTTGACCAGGCGGAGTTTCGGGGAGTCGGGCAGGCGGGGAATCAGCCCGTCGATTTGTGGTGCAGATACAAAGTCGTCGTATTATTCGTCGGCGTGGCTCAATCGTTATTAACGGAAACAAGCTTTTTCCCGCTCTCGTACACTAGCCAGTAAACAGGAGCCCTCGGTGGGATGCGTGCGGGACTTGGTCTGTCGCTTGACGGACAACCTGTCAAACCGTCCGTTCGGGACCGTGTCAAAGTTCGACGCCCCCAAAAGAAGATCAACATCGGATATGTCGCAGAAAGCGAACCCAAGCCCAGGGGTTGTCCGCCTTTCGCGCAGTTCGAAGGCAGAAGGAAAACCGGGGACCTGGACTGACCATGAGTGACCGGGTCCATGCCGTGTACGTGGTGGTGTTTTCCCGGCGGACTACATAATGCCAAGCATCGCGACGTTCAGTGCTACTCGAGAGCTGGATTTCCCGATATTCCGACCATCTTTGAACAAACCTTCTCGTCCTCTACGCCGCGGAGATTGCAGAACGGGGCAGGCACTAGGTCATCGGGGAGAATTATACGAAAGCAGCAGGACTCACGCCATCGCGGTTGCAACCGCTTTACCAAAGCCTTGAAGACCTTTCCTTCCGCTAGAGATCTACAGAGCGGGAGGAGCATCCGGGCATCGGGGAGCATAAACGAATCGTTAGGACTCACTATCACGGCCACGACGGTACAATGCCCGATAAGCCGACCAAGCCCCCGGAGCCGGCGGGCAGCCTCGCACCGTACTGTCCCAACAACCCCAAACATCCCTCCTTCTCCCCATCACGGTCCAACATTGCTGACGAGTAGGCCGCCGAAATTCAGTTGGACCGAGCCGGCGTGGTTCAACTCCCTCGAGAGCCCGTACTACAACGACTCGCACCGCCGATTCCAAGCCTACGTGCGTAGCTACGTCGACTCGCACCTCCTCCCCCACGCGCAGGAATGGGAAGCCGCCGGCGAGGCTCCCCTGGAAGCGAGGCTAAGATTCGCCCAGTCCGGGCTTGCCTTTCTCGACGTGCCGCGGGAATACAGGCCGGCGGAGCTGATGACCGTGGCGGGCGTGCCCTTTGACGAGCTCGATGCCTTCCACGAGCTGATACTCATGGACGAGATGGCGCGCCTGCCGAGCGGCGTGCCGCTCGCCCTGGCGGGGGCGTCCAACGTCGGCGCACCGCCGATCTGGGCTGCCGGCACGCCTGAGCAGAAGCGCCGCTGGCTGCCTGGTCTCTTCACCTGGGAGACGAGCTTCTGCCTCGCCATAACAGAGCCCACGGCCGGCAGCGACGTGAGCGCCATCCGCGCCACGGCCGTCAGGTCCCCCGACGGGAGGTCGTACGTCGTCAACGGGCGCAAGAAGTGGGTGACGGGCGCCCCCTGGGCGACGCACATGACGACCGCCGTCCGCGTGGGCGGCGCCGGGCCGGGGAGGGGCGGCATCACGCTCCTCGTCGTGCCCCTGAAGTCCCCCGGCGCCACGATCAGAAAGATTCACCACTCGGGCCACAATGCGGGCGGCTCGTCGTGGGTGATGCTAGAAGACGTCGTCGTCCCCACAGACCACCTCCTGGGAGAAGAGGGCGGCGGCTTCCCCATCATCGTGCGCAACTTCAACAAGGAGCGCTTCATCCTCGCCGTCGACTGCAACCGCCAGGCGCGCGTGTGCCTCTCCGAGGCGCTCCAGCACGCGCACGACCGCGAGACGTTCGGCCGCCCCCTGGCCTCGCACCAGATCATCCGGCACAAGCTGACCACGCTCGCGCGGGAGGTCGAGGGCCACTGGGCGTGGCTGGAGCAGATCGCGTACCACGTGAAAGTCAGGGGGTGGCAGGCGAAGGAGGTCGCGGGGCGGATTGCGCTGGCCAAGATCGAGGGCGGGCGGGTGGTGGAGCGCGCGGTGCGGGAGAGCCAGCAGGTCCACGGCGGGATGGGGTTCGAGAGGGGCGCGACGATGACGGAGCAGATCTCGCGCGACCTGAGGCTCAAGGTCATCGGCGGCGGGAGCGAGGAGATCCTGAGCGACCTCGCGTGGCGCGAGGAGCACAAGCGGGCGGAGGGCCTTGGCGCGAAGCTCTGACTGGTGCGCGTGTCTTGGTCTTGGGCAGGGGAGGGCTGGGATGGGGATAAGGGGTCGATTCGTCGAACAAGCTTAAACAGAGTTTACGTAGGCTTGAATCGTTCTTTTACCCTATAGGGAATCGAAATCGTGAGTCGTGAGATGGGATGCTCAACTGTGTTGATGGTGACAGGGTGCCAGCCACTGGCGAGTCATTCCTCGTCACCTGGCAACCTTCCTGAGAGTCATTGTTCAGGTACCAAACAGACGAAGGTTACCGAGCATCGGCGAGAAGTGCCATAATGGGCAATACGCTTAATTCCCTTGAGTTCCACGTGTCGTCTCATATGGATATGCTACGGCGGTTGAAAACCCCAAAAGCATCTTGAGAAGAGACATCTGTCAACCCAATTCAAGCTGCTAAAGTGTGTTACAAGTCAACCTCGAGATCGACGAACCCCCCGTCCTCGCCTCATCCCTGTCCATCACACCTCGGCACTCATCCCTAGTCGCAACCCGAAACCGAGGTCAACACCCTCGGACAACTCGATATCTCCAACCCCGACCCGCAAACTTCAATCCACAAGTCAGTCAACCGGATGTCACAGTAACTGAACCATTGACCGCCAGTAGACACCTCCACCCACACGCGCACAAACAGTCGGGCCCACCATGACCGCCGACATCAAGTCGCAGCCGGACTACCAGCACTTCGCCTCCATCCCCTGGTGCGCCAGGCTGCTCGCCCGCTTCGACGACGGCACCTCCAACGTGGTCCAGGTCTCCGAGAACAGGACGGTGCTCCCGACCAAGGAGAACACCTACGTCGGCCGCACGCTCAACACGCCCGACACCATCGCCGCCTGGCTCGTCCTGCACCCGCGGCCGCGGCCGCCGCGCTGGGAGGTCGAGGAGCTCTGCTCGCTCGTCGCGTTCCGGGACGGCACGATCGGGTTCCCCGGGACCGCGCACGGGGGCGTCGTCGCGCTCGTCATGGACGAGGTCACCGGGCTGCACATCGTCGCGCAGCGGCCCGACGGCGCGGAGAAGAACAAGGGCTTCCTGACTGCGTATCTGAATACGTCCTTCTTAAAGCCGGTGCCGGCACCGGGCGCTGTGCTTGTGAGGACCCGGGTTTCGAAGATTGAGGGCCGGAAGAACTTCGTCACCGCGCAGATGGAGGACGGGAACGGGGAGGTGCTGGCCAAGGCGGAGGTCTTGTACGTTTCGATACGGGATAAGTTGTGAGGCTTGACTTTTCTGTGCGGTGATTGAGTCTTGGTTGAAAAGTTGGTGAGTTGAGGGGTAACATAGGTAGCATGGAAGATTGTGAACTGGCATACTGCAGGACATGTTTCTCCAAATGTGTGTTTCTTTGATGCGCGTCTTCTCTTGCCGCCGATAAACTTGCTTAGGTTACCTAGATGTAGATTAGGCGTTACCACGTATGAAGCCGCTTGTCAACGGGCAAGTAATCCGCAAGTAGTTCATAGCTCTGGCTTGAGAGGAGTGATAGTCAGTGTTCGGGTTTCAAGCAACCAGCAGCCGTTTTGCTTCCACAACTCCCAAAACCTACAACACGAAACAATGTCACTTCGGCTCTGCCAGCTCTTCAGCTTTTCACTCGAAATTGCCAACGTCCGACTTTGGAAGCCGGACAGCTCGTCAGATGGGTTGCGGTCAATGCCAACTAACATAGTTTCGAACCCATCGAGCGCAACCATCACTCGAGACGTTACACCATGTACTGTTGAGTTCGGTTGAAAAGCTGCATCTTCTCGAGAACTCAACCACTGGCAAGAGCTGATTCACATTTGCACAGTTTTCAGTGGGAACGCGTGCTTTGATCGGGCAACTTTTCGCCAGTCCCAGCGCATCGGAGAAGTCCAGCCCACATGATCGGACCGCTCCGTCCACCGCATCACGCCAGCTGACGCCAGAAACAGCAAACAGTTCCTTCCCCCTAGTCGCGTGAAATACCAAGGCGGATGATACCTACAATCTCCACCCACCGACTGTGTCGGATATAGACACGGTTGCTACTTGAAAAGGCATGAAGGGATGGGATGCCAGACTCCCGTGGCGATCGACATAAATAGAACGAGTGTCAATGGCATATTGGTACGCCAGACATACTCACGAGTCACTCTCTAACCTTCCTCGCGTGATCCGTTACTATTTCTGACGCAACCTTTCGCGACGTCACGGCGTCAGTACTGTAAACGCGGACTACTCCAGCCGTCCCCCATCAACCTTCTCAACCTTGACCCTGAACTAAGATAAAGTTATCCAGGACGTGGCAACATCTGCATAAGGGCAGCCCTGGGGGCAGGAGAGTGCCGGAAACAAAACCTTCGCGGATGGATAAAATTAGACCAGTTCATCCCCAGAAGCGGAACCCACAAGGGCTGCAGGAGACCCCTCCAGATATCCTGCAACCTGATCCGACGAGATGAAGCATGTTTCTTTTTTCTTTTTTTTTTTAGATTAGCTTCCCGTCGCGCAGAAAGTTCCATGCAGAAGCCAACTGTTCGCGGTGCCGAGTTTCAAGGGAAGCCTGTCAGACCGTCGGCTTCACGAAGCCAGAGCACGAGACTCTGGAACGTTGTCCGCTGGGGAGTTGGGCTGAGAGAGAATTGCTTAGAGGTGATGAAGGCACATATTGAAGCGACGGAACATGGCCTTGGCTATACAAGAGATACCTAGACTTGGACGAACTCTGGAAGGTATGTCTGAATGGTAAAACATGATTAAGACCAGAACACCCCGCGAATAGGGGATGCGAACGGGAATAACAAAGATCAACTCGCCTGTGTTTGTTACGGTGGAGAACCCACCCAGATCAACATGCAGGATCATGCAGTCGTGTAGTGCATCATTCGGCCCTAAGTCTAACTCGGGTAAAAACCGGCTGTCCTCGTCTATGCTATCCAATAAGAAGCTGTTGTTGACAATCTCGTAGGGTATTTACACCGTCAGATCAGAAGAAATGCAAGCTGAGAGGTGAATGGCCAATCGTAGAGAAGACCGAAGAGCTTCGTTGGTGAGTTAACATCCAGGCCAAGAAGCGGGGTAACTCGTGGTATCAAAAGACAAAAATAATATGGTCGCTCCTCACGCGAGATTCAAACAAGTGATTTGACGTTATCTTCCTTCTCGTCTCTTGGCGTTAAGGTCAACTCAAGCATATCTGCCAACAAATCCATGGGGCATAGAACTACAACAGGGCAAATTGCGCCCGAAGAGGTAAGTTCTCACTATTACTTGCTCGATAGTAATCACTGACTAGACCATGCTTCTTCATCTTAGTTCACTAATGATACTGCCTCAGAGCTAGGGGGGGGTAAGCAACATTGCTTGCTCGCAACTCGATGTTTTCACCCTGATAACGGTATCCCTTAGAGTATCACGTCGTCAACTACCAGCATTTCGGACTCCATCCGGGACTACCGTGTCGAAAATGGTTGAACATACCACAAATACAAGGATGGAAGTAAGTAGGCATGAGCTGACGACAAAGTGTTGCTTATGTGACAATCAGAATACAACATCCCCAACGACGTGTCCAAGAATGATCGACTAGGTACGAAAGCGAGTTGTAGCTATCCCTGGAAAACTAATCTGTCAGAGTAACCATTGAAGTGAGAATCATGAAGATCTGCAGCACAACCTATGCCTCCTGACCCTGAACAACAAGCTGGGGCTCGCGCCTCCAATGAACCAAACTCGGACGTCAAGCGCGTTTTGGATGTCGGAACAGGAAGTGGGATATGGGCCGTCGAGTTTGGGGAAGAACACCCAAACGCAGAAGTAGTTGGCATCGACCTCTCTCCAACTATGCCGCAATTGTGAGTTATACCGCTATCCGCGCTCTGAATAATATGGAGTCAACCGATTTAACACATTTGCAGTGTACCTGCCAACGTTCGGTTTGAAAATGACGACCTTGAGGAGGAATGGACCTGGTCGCAACCATTCGACTATATTCATAGCCGGATGATGAACTCATCTGTCGAGGACTGGAAGACCTACGCCAAGAAGGCGTTTGAGTAAGTTTTTACAACTTTTACAAAACAGTATCTTACCCGGTGACAGTAACCTGACACCCGGCGGGTTTTTCGAGATAAACGAGATCGGTCTCTTTCCGCGCTCAGATGACGAGACCCTTCCGCCGGACTCATCGCTTTCTAAATGCATCAACCTGATGTACAAGGCGTCCATTATCTCTGGCCGTCCTTATCAAGAGCCTTCGGAGTTGGTCGCGATTCTGGAATCGGTAGGCTTCGTGGACGCTCAACTGAGCCTCTTCAAATGGCCGTCGAATCCCTGGCCCAAAGATCCCAAGTACAAGGACCTAGGTCTGTGGAACAACGCAAACCTGACAAGCGGCTTCGAAGCTCTGAGCTTGGGTCCTTTGACTCGGGCGCATGGCTGGAATCAGGAAGAGGTCCAGATCTTGCTGGTTGACGTGCGGAAAGACTTGAGCAACCAGAACATTCATGCGTACTGGCCGATGTAAGCAAAGCCGCCGGGATTGTAGTCTTTCCATTGAGGCTAACAATTTCAGCTACCTCATTCACGGAATGAAGCCATTGGAGAAGGAATTGGAGCAGCAGGACAATAGTGCTTGGAACGGAAAATTGGTTAAGGCGACAGTCATTCTGGAAAGCTACGTTCTGGAGATTCTCAAGTTCAATTTCGTCATGAATGTAGAATGAATAGGATTTCAGTTGTATCCGTGCTTCGAACCAGCAACCATAAGTAGACAATTTCCGGGCTGGGTTCATTGACCCTGATAGCGCGGTAAAACGATATTGGCGCCATCCTTTAGCGTCGGTGGCCTCATCTTCGACAAATCCACGCCGTGAAAGACGCGCAAGTTGACAGGATGATGGGTTTTCATGCGGTCTCCGAAGCCCCGGGCCGGAAGCGCTCCCAACGCCTTGCGCTCTTCCGGCGTGAGGTAGTTGTACTCGTTCGTCAAGCATACGCCGCAAATCTGGCAGAACGTCTTGTTGAGGACGTGGCGGGCGAAACTGTATCGACCGATGCAAGATGGGTCGCTGGCATGAAGGACTACTTGCTCGTTCGGCGGGTATATCCAACGGTAACCATTCTTGGGCAACTAGTGTCAGCACCTCTTTCTCACGGCGGGTTTCAAGACTATGGGGTACTCACTCTCATGCAGATACTACAATTGCATTCAGCCACAAGCTCGTCAAACGTCTCGTCTAAAGGCTTGCTCATCAGGGCCACCGTGACAGCGCCGCAGTGGCAGGATCCCGTGTACAGCTTATGGCCGTCAATGGCGGGGGGGAGCGGTCCGTTGTGTTCTGGAGGCACATAGCCCCCATGGAGAGAGGCACCAGGGTACCTGTGTTGTGTCGGTCAGGTTAGTCTGATCGCCACCGGCAGTACGAGCTCAGGTCAACGGGAGAAACGTACTGCGGCTTCTCTAGAGCCCAGATATCGACCCCCTGAATCGCTCGAACCTTTGGATGAAGACGTCAGAGAACCCGTGGTTTCGGGAGCGGGTTGCTTCTACTTTACTCACATTTACCGCGAACCTTATTTGGCCAGCAGCTCCCATTTCCGAATAGATGGCGGTAGCACAAGTCGGGCAAAACTTTACGTCTTTGTCAGCCTGTCTTCCAACATCTATTCAGCCCAAGGCGCGGAACTATCACCAACCTTGTGTCTGATCTTTTTCGGTCCGAACGTATACTCAGTCAGCGCACCTACTGTGCCCTTAACGACCTTGATCTTCATATCGCTGTCCAAGCGGAGCCATATGTAGGCTTTCTTGGAGCAGATGCTGCAATTGCATTCAAAGACCGATTTGATCTCCGGAACTTCAATCTCGTAGACGAAGGCGCCGCAGTGGCAGTTGCCCCGGTACACGCGTAGCTCCAGCTCACTCTCGTGGTGACCATCGCTTACCCCCACGCTTTGGTTGTCGTAGTTGATCTCCATGCTCCTACTGGTGACCATAACGGAAATCGAGGCTAGCTGCCGCTGACTGAATACAAGTGTCGAACTGAGAAATTGGGGATGGTCCAAGGGAGCGATGAATGGCACTTGTGGTTGCAATTCAGGAGATGACTATCCGGCGGTCAAGGCAACAGTCATGTTATGATGTTACCCCGCGCTGAAGGATCGCACTCCAAGACATTCTTGTCACTTTTTAACATACTCCACAGCCGTGCATATTCTGCTTACTGCAATGTCTCCGGTAAGTGGCCTTCAATTGCCAATTCAAGCAAGAGCAGCGGATTTCGTCACTCTGCATATCAAAAGCCACTCCAAGACGCCAAGAGAGGAGGTATCGCCTGAACGACATGCTACAGACCGATCAGGTAGTTGATCCGATTGTGGCGCACTCGCTTGTCGTACTGGCGCATTTACTTATCAACCACGTTACTCGTAACCTTCAAGTGGATGGAGAGATTATGAGGGCCGTTCATCTAGGTCGGCCAAAACGAAGCTTGTTGCTGCAAGGTAAATGAGAATTGAGAAATATACTAATGAAGTTTGTACATGCAGTTGTTGACAAACGTTCGATGCTGGTATTTACTTTCGGTTGCTCGAGAACAACTCAGTCGGGCTAAGCGCCACGAACGGGTAACCTATCTTCTGAACCGAGAACCCTAGGTGCCTCCTCGCAAAGTGCTCCATGAACCACAGAAGCAGCCTTGAAAGCAACATGGTCGTGAATCTTGGCCGTCTCGACATCTGTTTTGTCGTCTACCTCCCTTCTCTGAACTGGAACATATGTCCAACTAGATCTAGATTACCAGGAGACCATATACGCTGAAGGAACCTTCCGCCTCGTTGATGAACCGACGTCTAAGTGGTTCGCTTTTCGTGATTGGATGATGAAGGCCTGACACGCTCTGTGCAATAGATGTCGTGGCTAGAGGACATTTCTAGTGTAGAACACCCTCCCAATTACGCTAGATTCATACAATTTGATTGGGCTGCATGGTCTGAAGATGAGCGAACTCGGCCGAGGCTGTCATCGACCAGACCCATACATGGACCGAGCCGCCATCCTGTCGGCTGCGACGGACTAACATTCCCGCTGGTAAGCGATACTGTAACATTTGACCTATGATTGGGCCTCACAAGATACCAACCCTGCACCGCAACCCGCGGACTGATAGTGCCGAACCGTGGATCGGAGGAAGGGGGGTTGCTGCCGGTGGGATGCGGGAGAGGCCGAGACAACGCACCCCGAAAAAGTCCGGGAGACTTGGCCCGTTGAACATGACTGGCTCGGGATCCAAAAATCATCGATCTCGGCATACTGGGTATGCAAAACATAATGCTTGATAGGTCGGGCTGCTTGGGCGATGTCATTGTCCGAACGGCAGGCCCCTGACAGTGGACCTACGGACGACATGCGCAGTCCGACATCGTCCCAAACGACTGGCTATATGTCGGTTTCCCCAGCCCTTCATTGAATTGGACGAACCATGGTCACAATCCCAACATTCGGACAATTCTGAAGCCCGCACAGAAGGACGACTCAAAATGGACTACTCCACCAACACTTCGTCTGTCACCGACAGCTTCACCAAGGGCCGCCCGGAGGCCTACCCCTCGCCATGGCTCTTCGCAGCATCATGTCTGCCCATGCTCCTCTTAGCATTCTTTTTGATGAGAGACCGGGGCACCAAGCTCCCTTACTTGAACCCCAAGAAGAGGTTTGAGTGGTCCTCGGCCAGAGCTGTTCAGGAAATCATCTTCGATGCCCGG
Source organism: Colletotrichum sojae (assembly GCA_014235955.1). NCBI lineage: Eukaryota > Fungi > Ascomycota > Sordariomycetes > Glomerellales > Glomerellaceae > Colletotrichum > Colletotrichum sojae. The sequence goes on along the minus strand of WIGN01000214.1, from coordinate 34,874 downwards.
CGAAAACTTTACCGATCGGCGACCGGTATTCTCGGCAAGCCTTTTCGAGTGTTGTCAGACGTTGGCGATGTCATCATTCTGCCTCCCGACGTTGGCCAAGAAATCCGAAACGACAAACGGTTCAGCTTCACCCAAAGGCTTTTCGAGGTAGGCGCTGCTTGGACAGTTCGTACAGTTTGGTAGAAACTGACTGGGAGCTGCACAGGACTTTCAAGGACGATATGCTGGTTTCGAAGCCTACAAGGAAGCTTGCCACCCGTCGGAAAGAATGCAAAACGTGGTCAAACTTAGGTTGACCAAGACTTTGGGTAAGAATCTCACCGTGCTTGAGGGGATAAGCCCAGGTTGCTAACTGGATGCCGCATGTAGGCAAGATCACCAGCATTCTCTCCAAAGAAGCCGAGACGGTCATTCAGCACACACTCACCGACTCTAAGGGTTTGTTACCCCTATCTTCCTAGGTAGATTATGAAAAGCATTCTCTTGGCAGTAGACTGACTACTAGGTATACTCCTAGACTGGCATGATGTGGCTCTCAAGGAAGTTATCCTTGACACTGTCTCGACGATGTCGGGCCGCATTTTCGTCGGCGAAAGACTGGGACACAACAAGGAGTGGCTCGACAACGTAATCAACTACGTCGAATCGAGCATCTTTGCCATGCAAAGCATGCGGATGTGGCCTGTGATCATCCGCCCCACCGTCACGTGGTTTCTCCCCAGGCCTGCCAAGCTTCGCGCGTACATTAAGGACGCGGAGAGGCTCATATCTACCGAACTCAAGTTGCGGAAGGAGGAGTCTGTGGAGCACGACGACGCCATCGAGTGGTTCGCGGAAATGGCCAAGGGCGAGAAGCACAACCCTGCTGTGTGCCAGTTGATGCTGGGCAGTGTTGCGGTGCACACCACGGCCGACCTCATCACCCAGACGGTGTACGACATCTTGCAGCACCCCGAGCTGATCGAGCCGTTGCGTGAGGAAGTTGTTCGGGTCATTGGCGAGGGAGGCTGGAAGAAGACGTCGCTTCATAACTTGAAGCTGATGGACAGCGTGCTGAAGGAGAGTCAGCGGCTCAAGCCCGTGCAGATTGGTAAGTCTAGGCCCTCACATCGTACAACCGACGTAAGATCCATCACCCATGCTAATCTCTCACCTAGTCGGCATGAGTCGCAGTGTCATCGCTGACGTCGAGCTGTCCGACGGCACCAAGCTTGCCCGCGGCAGCAACACCGCCGTCTCGGCGGAACGCATGTGGGACCCCGAGGTCTACAAGAACCCACTCGAGTTCGACGGCTACCGCTTCTTCCGCGAGAGGGGAGGCCCCAACGACGCGGCCAGCCAGCTCGTGAGCACCGGCATCAGCCACATGGGCTTTGGCCACGGCATGCACTCGTGCCCCGGACGCTTCTTCGCCGGGAACGAGGCCAAGGTGATGATCGCGCACCTGCTTCTCAAGTACGACCTCAAGTTCGCCGAGGGCCAGAAGCCGAAGCTCGTCGAGTTCGGGTTCATGTGCGAGTCGGACTCGAGTGTTAAGGTGTCTGTTCGCAGGCGTCAGGAGGAGATTGACCTGTCGGTCCAAGAGTTCTGAGAAGCATCAACAAGTCTGTCACGACGACAAACTTCGGAGACCGAACACATCATCCAGTGTACTGAGGGAGAAAGATTCTTCTGTCTGTTTCCTTTGTAAAAAATTCTGCATGTGGCTTGCATTGGCATGGAATGTCGAGAAGAGATCCCGTAGAGTCACCCAACCTGTAAACCTAGTCTGTATTTGCGGTAACTTCATGTAGAGAGTAGATTGAAACGAACCTAGGCCCGTCATCATTGGAGGATATCGCCTAATCAGACCCCTTGAGTCTGCTAATAAAGGCCCGTCATCATTGGAGGATATCGCCTAATCAGACCCCTTGAGTCTGCTAATAATAACAAAATCATCTATCGTATTTATGCAGCAAGAATTCAGCTGCCCTTGCATGTAATAACGCGCCCCGAATCAGGGAGACGTGTACTTGTATCCACACGCCTGCTTGGCGGCCTCGACCTGTTCCTTGACCTCCTTTTCTTTCTCGGCGAGTCCGGGCTCGCCATCCTTCAACCGCTTCTCGAGGGCCGCGACCGAAAAGCTCGAAGCAGACGGGATGCTGATTCCGCGCTGGACAGCGGGCCTCTCCAAGCAACGGTCCAACCAGGCCTTCAGTGCGGGGAACTGGTAGATGTCGATGCCGGCCATGGGTGCGCTCTGGACCCAGCCGATCATCGAGATGTCGGCAATGCTGTACTTGCCGCGGCCCGGCCCGACCACGAAGTCCCTGTCGGCAAGGTGGCTGTCCAGGATGCCGTAGAGGCGCTCGGTCTCGCCGACGTAGCGCTGCGTCGGGTACGGGGTCCTCTCCTTGGCGAATCTGACGAAGTGGTTGGCTTGTCCTTGCCTGCGCGGGGAGAGACGTCAGCAACTGCTTATCGCGCAGTCAGCAGAGAGGGAAACTCACATAGGTCCGAGGCCGCCATGCTGCCAGCCAATCCATGACTCGGCACGGGTGTAATCGTTGTCGTTGGGTGCGAATGAGAACTTGTGTTCGGTATCGTACTTGCGCGTCAGGTAGCTCAGGATGGCGTTACCCTCAAAGACCGCCAGGCCCTCATTGTCATGGTCAACGATTGCCGGGATGCGACCGTTGGGGTTGACGGCCGTAAACCACGGCTCCTTCTGAATGTTCTGCATAATGTTGACGCTTTGGACCACGAAAGGTAGACCATAGGCCTCCTTGAGCTCCTCTAGGATGATGCTGGCCTTGTACCCATTGGGTGTTGCTGTACCGGGTGGTCAGCACAAGCTCGGGAGCTTGAACTGGTGTTTATCACTCACAGAAAGTCAGAAGCTCAATGCCTTTCTTGGCGATGAGGCCTGTGGGACGTGCTGCAGCCATGTTGTGGGGAGTTCGTCGGAACAGCTGTTGGTTGATGACGATGTTGAGATGGATCTTTCAGACAGTATTCAATGGAGACGTTGCCGAGTCTGGAGGTCGTCGTCTTATGTGCTGCACAGTTGCCATGACTCGATATTTGGAATGAATGCGCTGGCTGCAAGCGGCCGTTGGAATCCTGCTGAGCAACGAAGCTGACAAATGGAACTCCACTGGATTCCAGCAGCTTAGGTAACTGGCCAAGGCCGGATTTAGGGAACACGCTTGATTATCCAAGCGAACCACAAGATTACGCCAGCTAAATCCCCATGGTGGGGGTTTGGGGGTTGAGACACTTCCCCAGGGGGCATTTCGTGGGCCGACATCATGGCGGCATAACAAGCTATATTGTTAATATTGCTATCAAGAACTGGACGTTTTTGACTGCTTGAGTCTCGCGGACTTAGACTCATGGTCGCGTTGGGTAATCGGTTCCACGACAGTCAGGCATCCAGCTCATTCATTGAACACGTCCCCACTCACAACGGAAATGGTTTCCGAAATGGCGTCATTGAGTCCAGCAGACTTTGAAATCTTCAATCGACTGGCCGACATGATGAGCACCTTCGTATGTGCCATCCTCTTCGCGGAATTTAGATTTTCTCCCAAAATGGTCCTGTAGGCAACTCGAAGCTGACTTAGCGAACTGGTTGAAAGCACAACCACTTTCGAAGAACTTGGAAGAAGCTCCAGAATTCATGTAACCCCCCTGTCGACGGCCCGCCCAAGATGACAGACGAGCAGATCGTCAGGGAAGGGCTGTTCTTCTGCTACCGCCTGACGAACCATCACGACATCGAGGAGACGATGTTCTTCCCGATGCTGGCGCGCAAGATGCCCGAGTTTTCGGGCACCGACGCCGTGCTGCTCGAGCAACATCGCCAGATACACCACGGGCTCGAGGACATGCAGCAGTACCTGGAAGAATGCCGGTCACGCAAGAGAAGGTTCGATCTCCCGACGTTGAAGGGCAAGATGGATCCATGGGGCGACGTTCTCTTATTGCATCTGGATCAAGAGGTCGAGATGCTGAGCGCCGAAAACATGCGGAGATATTGGACGCGAGAGGAAATGCTGGAGATGCCGATTTGAGTAATTTACGGCGATTATCAACCCCCCGGGGGGCGGGTCTCCGTCACCGAGCGACAGCCGGGGTAAAATTCTCCGACATCGGGGCGGAGACTCCGAACCGCCGAGCTCACACGGCCCGGCGCGTGTCGGACGTCCGCTCTTACGCGACTGATGATGCCATTGAATATGGTGAATACGGGGGTGCTGTGGGCTTGCCAGGCCGAAATTCGGAGGGTGATTGGATGTGAACACCGCCGATTTAATTGACATCATTCGTATTCTGCCCATGAAAATATTTCTGGCATGCGAATAATCTACTCAATTCCTCACATCTTCAACCCCTAATACTGCGAATGCACCATGGCGAATGACAAACTGACAACCCCGAAGCCGGTGACCGTTGACGATGTCTACCAGATCGCCAAGCAGCGTCTACCGAAGCCAGTCTTGGATTACTACATTACGGGCGCCGACGATGAGTACACACTCGAGCGCAACTTTGCAGTCTTCAGGGAGTGAGTTCCGAACATGAATGTCGCGTCCGCATTCGTCTCGCGTCCGCATTCGTCATGCTAACATTGGTCGAGACTTCTCCTTCGGCCGCAAGTCCTCCGAAATGTAACCAACATCGATACCTCGACGACTATCTTCGGCAAACGCTACGATATCCCGATCGCGATCGCTCCGAGCGCGTACCAGAGATTAGCCGGCGGCGAGGGCGAGCTCGACGTCGCCCGCGCGGCATTCAACCTGGGCACGAACCTCACCCTCTCCACGAACGCAACCACATCGCTCGAAGACGTCGCACAATGCCTCCCCGAGCGCGGACCCGACTACCCGAAACCCTGGTTCCAGCTCTACTTCCTCGGCGCGCGAGAGAAGACGGCCGAACTGATCAAGCGAGCCGAGAAGGCAGGCTACGAGGCGCTCGTGCTGACCGTCGACACCGTCGTTCTCGGCAACCGGTTGCAGGAGCGAAGGACGCCGCTAGAGCTGCCGGCGGGAATCGCGATGGGAAACATCGAGTCGCGGAGATCCGGTGCCATCTCCAAGGCCGGGCTGCTCCTGCGCGCGGAGACGGCGGCGGAGTACAACAAGATCATGGAGGAGAACCGTGCGTCGCTTGTGGACACCAGTCTGGAGTGGAGTGAGGTCATCCCCTGGCTCCGGTCGCAGACTAAGATGAAGATCATCCTGAAGGGCGTCATCACGGCGGAGGACGCGCAGCGCGCGGTGGAGGCGGGTGTTGACGCCATCGTCGTCTCGAACCACGGCGGACGCCAGCTCGACACCGTGCCCGCGACGCTTGAGGCGCTGCCCGAGATCGCCGATATCGTGCGCGGCAGGATACCAGTCATCGTCGACGGTGGCATCACCCGCGGAAGCGACGTCTTCAAGGCCCTCGCGCTCGGCGCCGACTTGTGTCTCATCGGTCGTACGGCCCTTTGGGGACTGGCGTGGGATGGCCAGAAGGGTGTTGAGGGCGTGCTGCACATCCTCGAGCGGGAGCTGTCTAGAACGATGGCACTGATGGGCACGGCGAGCTTGAGGGACATCTCAAGAGGACTCCTCGGCCGTGCTAAGAGAGACGGGTTCGGAATTGCTAAGCTTTGAGATAAGACCGACTGGCGCACGTCTTTTCCATGCACGACCTGGCGATAGACTAGACTGGAGTTGGGGTTTTCGATTCAAATTTAATACTCTGGTTGTCTTCCTAGCTATTGATTTCAGCCTCCGACATCTCACACAGTCCTCGTGCACACCTCTGTTCAAACCGATCCCGACCACTGTAGGTCCGCGATAAACTCTAAATTCCATTTCAACTGCCCCGTGCTGTTCTCCATCGTGTGACCGAGTCCCTCTGTGTCCACCAGATTATGCCGTCGATGCCTCGAGATGCTGAAGCATGGGGATGTCCATCAGAAACAAGTCGCGCCCCTCATCGTCAATGAAAGCAGACGGGCCGTTGCTCATCATCAGCATCTCGACCTCATCTTCGAAAACCAGAGGGTCGTGGATGGCTCCCTTCCTCTCGGAGACGTAGTCTCCTTGGGCGAAGTGTCCCGTTTGGGGGTGCTTGCCATCACCTCGTATGACGTAGATCTCGGCGCTCTCGATGTGACGATGGCGGGGAAGAACCCCCCCCTTCTCAGCTCGGACAATGACGGTGTAGGCGCCGGTTTCTGGCATGAGCTTGATGAGCTTGATCCAGACTTTGGGCGCGAGAGGGAGCCATTTCAGGTCGTTGCAATGGATTGTGTCTCTGCCGTCGTGGTGACCGTTTCCGCTTGATGGTCTCGATGACTCTGTCGTGTAGTTTGAGGCGTCCATTTCGGCTGATGATTTGTGGGTACTGGATGACAAGTCGCAAGTCAATGGAGACGATGAAGCTTTGGTGTACCGGGAAGTTACTGCGCAGGGTCAAGGTGGTCGACTTTTATGTTCCAGTACTACTGGTTGACGGCAATGGTCACTCCGCTCATGTGTGACTCAACAAAATCAAAGCATTTTCAAGACGAAAATTCTTTCTCCAATACCATCCAAAACCTGGATCTGTCGTTCGTCCCGACAGATCCAACCTAGTCCATGTTCTACAATGGGGTTGGTTCTATCCATCAGTTAGTTTACGGGTATGGGGTTAAGTCCCCGTCAAGTCGGCCTATCTGACTGACTTAGGTATCCATGCCTCACCAAGATTCTAAATCCAATCGCATGCCCGCGAATCGTTGCCATGATGATTATACCGTAACCAACAATGGGCACGTAAGCAAGCTATTCGGGATCCGTAATCCGCAAAACCGTAATTCCGCAAGCACGAGTCGTGCCGGTGGACCTATCAACCAGGAGAAGCTGATTTCTCACGAACAGAGTTGACACGCGAGTCGCTAATAAGGTTTAAATGCCGAAGACGCGAGGCGCGTTATGAACAGAAAAACTGCGTGGCTGGACGAACTCAGATGGGTCTTGCCCGAGTTACCCCGAAGACTCTTTAATGTTGCTGCAGAGACTCAAGTCTGAGCCATCCACTCCCATACCAGCCAGCCCTCAGATCTCTGTTTCGGATTACTTCACGTCACAGGCGATTGGATAATTGTTCCTCGGACTGGAGGCGTCGCCCATGTGCGATCTTGGCACTGCAAGATGCGAACATGCGTGACGTGTGAAGTTCGATATGATTCTCGCCGGGAAGGCAAATTACAAGTTCATTGAGTTCATGACTAAACCTGACAAATACCATCAGTCTGCATGCTGACAGAGCGACAGTGCGCCAGGTGAACAACCTGCTGGCAACTCTCATCTAAAGTCATTTTCAGTTGACATCTTTGAGCAGGCTCTGTGGCAAATGGTAGTCCCTCTCAGCTCATTTCGCATTTATCGTGGCACTTTCCAGGTTGTCCAGGTTGTCGGAGACGATCATTTTGAAGTTTATTTACCACCTTCTCGCAAGTCAATATGACCAGAGTAGCGGTTGCTGGTGGCAAGGGTGACGTTGGACGGACCATCGTTGAAGTCCTCCGTTCAAACCCCAAACACACTGTTCTGGTTCTCTCTAGAAAGGTGCAGAACCTACTTGCCCTTCATTTTGCTGCCTGAAGAAGCTAAAGAGACACCACAGGAAGACGAGGCCTCTACAATTGCCGCTGATTACAGCGACGTCGAAGGTCTGAAAGGGATTCTGGAGGACAACGATATCGAAACTGTCATCTCCTGCCTCTCTCTGGTCAATGAGGCCTCCAGCAACGCCGAGGTCAACCTCATTCGAGCAGCTAGCGCAGCTTCGCCTACCAAGAGATTTATAGCTAGCCTCTGGGCTGTTCCAAGCCCTCCCAAGTATGTCCCGACAATCCAATGCTGGTCTTTACGTAGCTGATTCCCGGTTTCCAGCTCCGCTCTCCCCGACCCCTCCTCCATCTCAGTTGCGGAGCTGGAGAAGACCAAGCTCGAGCACACCGTCGTAATCAACGGCCACTTCTCCGACTACTACGGATACCCCATGATCAAGACCTACCTCAAGCATGCCGACTTTCTCGTCGACATCGCCAACAAGACGGCAGCCATACCCGGGACTGGAGACGACAAGGTCGCGTTCACATACAGCTTCGACGTCGCCAAGTTCGTGGATGCTTTGATCTCCACGGAGAAGCGGTGGCCGAAGCAGAGCACAGTCATCGGCGACGTCCTGACCATCAACGAGTTGGTTCATCTCGCAGAGTCCATTCGAGGCATGTCGATTTCCCATTTCCCATAACCACGTTCACTGTGGATCTGTCCGCTAATTGGAGGTGTTCGATAGCTGAAAAAGGCCAGAGATTTGTCATACATCACGACACCGTGGAAAAGCTTGCGCAGTTCCAAGTTACGGAACTCCCGTCTCACGCTTGTGCCTACGAGCTCTTCCCCAAAGAACAGCTTCAGATGATGTTTGCGGTCATCAACCAATGGATCACGCAAGGACTCTTTGACCTCTCTTATGAGGGTTCCCTGAACCAGATGTTCCCCCACATCAAGACGAAATCTGTTGAGAATATTATCAAGGTGGCATGGTAGAAATTTGGCCATGTTCGTTTAAAGCATAGCAAAAGTCGTTGCAGGAACGCTGTATCACTTGAACCGCATTTCACAATTCTGGCTGGCTCTGAATGCTGTGAGAACACGGAGGGAGAGCCTTGGGACATCTGTATAATTTCGAGTCGTGGATGCATGTGCTAAGCAGCGCCGCTCACGGCCTCCATTTTGATGTCATTCTTGCCGCCGTCGTTCTCGTCTGGGTCATCATTCGTGCCATCGTTCTCATCAGTGCCTGCTGGAGCTTAAACACGAAGCCTCTTCTACTGAAGTGTTAGTGAGGTGTTGGGGAGCTGCGACATGAGCCTGTTTGATGACCACGCAAATACTCAGTATGATCTAGAGTATCGCGGAGAGTGATGGTCTTGGCCCCAAAATTTGACCGGGGAACATGATCAACAGGAGCTGGTTTCACAGATTGGAATCATTTCCTTCGCAAGTCGTTCATTAGCTCGGAGCAGATCATGGTGAGAAGAAAGACAGGTCTTTCAGGCTCGCGGGCTCGAGCTGGTCCATGTCGTAGGTTATGGGCGGGCGCTCAGTGCATGAGGTTGCGACCAAATGCACCGCGCGGTCAGTTTTCCGCGGCGAGGTGCTGCATGACACGGTAGGCCGCGGAGAGGCACGTTGGAGGCTCGCTTCACCCCTGACACGTCCCGATACCGTTATCAACACTCAACAAAGATACAGTGGCGGCCAGCAACGTCTTGATCGGATCATATGCGTATATCACAAAGGCTCAACTGCGGAACGTTTGAAATCCCCAGCTCAGCTCCTCTCTACATGTACTCCAAGTGAAGTTCCTACCATACCCATACCAACTATGACAAAGCAACCAGAGAACAAGCAAGGTTTGCGATGGACTTTGGCACCTCCCGTCGCCGCTGCCGCCTTCGTGGCATACCTCTGGTCAGGGCAGGTGGGGATTCCTGGTCTTCGTCAATGGACCAAGGCCAAGTACAGCCCGGCAGCATCGGTCAAGATTGACCAGGGGACTATACTTGGCAGGCTTGTGACCGACGGCACGTTTCCCGAGCCTCTGGAAGGCTTCATGGGAATTCCGTACGCCCTTCCTCCTGTCGGGCAGCTGAGGTTTCGACACGCTGTACCCGTCGCGGCTGGAAATAGCACGCTTGAGGCATTCGAGCTTGGTCCGAGGTCAGTTCGGGCCAACCCCTCCGTGAATCATGTCGCAGAAGATACTCACAGTTAGTTACAGATGCCCTGGAGAACAACTCGTCCCTTTCACGGACGATGAATGGCTAGGTCCCGACTGGGATAGCGAAGATTGCTTGACGATCAACGTGTACCGTCCCAAAGGCCACACAGCTGACAAGAAGCTTCCGGTTGCAGTGATGATCCCCGGCGGCGCTTTCAATCGCGGAGCGGCGAGGATGCACAACACTCCTTCAATGCTTGCGTGGTCCGAAGAGCCGTGGATCGGCGTGTCTATGCAGTACCGCATTGGTGTTGCCGGCGGGATGAACGCTGGATTGACCGCGAAAGAGGGTCTGCTGAACCTCGGACTCAAAGATATGTACGTCGCCTTGGAATGGGTTCAAAAGAACATCGTTGCCTTCGGTGGTGACCCTGATGATGTGACCATCATGGGGCTATCTGCCGCAGCGCATGGCGTAAGTTACCTTTCCGAAATCGCCTCTGCGGTACCTTGTGTGGTTTACTGACATGCGTCAGATTGGGCATCTTGTCATGGACATCAACCAGAAGAAGAAGCTCTTCCACAAGGTGATCATGGATTCTGGGGCTCATACGGCCCGAGCTGTACACTGGCCCTACTCAGAGCTCAACGAAGCCCACTTTCAAGAGTTTCTTGGTCTCACCGGCTGCAACAACCGACCCGAGCACGAGATTTTGCCCTGCCTCCGAGCTCTTCCGTCGTCGACAATTATCGAGTCGGGTCAAAAGGTGTATGAGAAGTCTAACCCTTCGGTTCGGTGGGCGTGGCAACCCGTCATAGACTATGAAATCATCTCGAGACGTCCAATCGACGCTTGGAAGTCTGCGAAATGGAACAAAGTCCCAATTCTTACTGGTTCAACCCACAACGAGGGTGCCATGTACGTGCCCAAAACCGCGTCCACGCCCGAAGACTTCACAAATTTCTTTCACACCCTCCTGCCCCAGCTATCAAACAAGCAACTGGCCGAGTTGGACAAGCTCTATCCAGATCCATCCAAGAACTCTGACTCCGAGTACATCGAGACAAGACCTATCGACATTGGTCCTCAATACAAGCGCACCGAGGCTGCCTACGGTCACTACGCCTACACCTGCCCGGTCCGCCAAACCGCGGTCTGGGGGAGCAGGTCACCGGCGGACCCTCCCGTTTACCTTTACCACTGGGCCCTCAATAAGACGGCTCTCTACGGCGCCAATCACGGCGATCAGATGCGGTATCAGACTTACAACGCCGAGGTCCGGTCCATCTCCCCAAAGCAGGATGAGATTGCCGGGTTCATGCACGCCTACGCCACTTCCTTTATCGTGCATGGTGACCCAAACAAGATCAAGGGGAGATTTGACAATCGTCCTGAATGGTTGCCGTTTGCTGGAAAGGACGGCAAGAACGCCGGGAAGACCATGGTCTTTGGTAAAGGCAACGACGAGCGAGCTGGCGGCAGCGGTCTCGGAACTTCCGCCGAGTTCACGGACTACAAGTGGGCCGAGAAGGAGTGTAGGTTCTGGTGGAAACAGACTCAGAACTTTGAGGACTGAGAGTATTTAGCGAGAGTATATGTCGTTACAGGACTGTAACCCAAGGAAATTCGACAGGATCACTTTAAATCGGCTAGGAACTGCTACTCATTCCAGTTTCAGCGCCGCGGATGCTCAAAGAAGCCAGAATCTCGTAAGTCGTAACGTAGTTTTACACACAGCATAGCGTCGTTCCAAAATGAACATTAAAACATGTCCCAGAGATTGGGGAAGAGCTCATCAATCATCGGGACGTCGGACGACATCATGAGCTGCTGAAACTCGGGCACAGTCGCCGACGGACTGTCCGCAGCCAACAACTTGTCGACAACCTCCGCATACTGTGCCAGACAGAGCTCCCCCAAGTCCCAGCCGGACTTATCCTGATGCGACTGCAGCGAGTCGATCAAGTTCTTGGCCAGCTTCAGTGACGCGCTCTGCGCCAGGCCGGCCGCCGTGTTCTCCGTCTCCAGGGCGCACCGCAGCAGGAACGTGATGGCGGACGTGAACGCGAACGCGCTGACCGGCAGCCAAAAGTCGCTGAGGTGGATCTCCTCCAGCTCCTGGACGAGCAGCACGATCTCCTCGGCCGCGCGGCGGACCTGGATGTAGCGATTCGTCAGCGCGTCGCCGGGGATCGCGTCCTCCTGCTTCTCCATGTCCAGCTCAATCCTCCTGCGGAGCAGCTTCGTCGAGAGATAGGCTAGCCGCAAGTTGGCTGCGCCGGGGATGTGCAGGTTGTTTCCGCGGGTGATGATCCTCCTGACGTCGTCGCTGAGGGAGTCTTCCCACTGCCCGAGGCTAAGCTCCAATTCGAGGCAGGTCTGGCCGTTGTCCTGGTCGCGGTCCTGGTTGAGGTCGTAGACGTGTTCGAGGTACTTGTCGAGAACGCCTGTCAGGGTTACGAGTGCCATGAATACCGAAGCTGATGCATTCTGGCTCTCGGTTGCCTCTTTTCCGGTGAGGTACTCTAGTGTTGGGTCGGGTACATCGTACTGGAAGCGTTTGATTTGAGGCGGCGTGCCGTATGCCAGACTCAACCTACATGGGTCAGTCTCAGTCGTCTTCGAACGCCATTGACATTTTGGAGCAGCACTCACCATTTGTCATGAACAACCAGCGCCCACCATATCTTCATCCGCAAGCACTTCTCCTGCATAGAGATGTTCCAGTCTGTGGGATCTCGGTTGAGACCTAGCGATTGCGCTAGTGAGACGGCGGCTCCCAGTTGAATCTCGTTCATAATCATTGATGTTGTTGGTCTGCCTCCGACATTGAGAATAATGGCGATGATGGTGGAGATCCCAGGTGAAATGTGCAATTCGGAAAACAACGTCTCTGTTGCTTGGTTCCATATGAATCGGGAATCGGGACAGTATTCGGAGGGCAATTCTGGAGAGCTTTTCCAGAAGATCATGGAGTTGGCGTAGAGTACAGAAAGCAGTGCCGGCGATATCCTGTCGCGAGCTGTTTGAAACTGGTGCTTGAATGAAACTTCATCCAAAAGTGGGAAGCAGATGTTGACTTTTTGAAAGTACCTTGAGTTGCGATTGTCAGTGAAATACTCAAAAGACTCAAAAAGGACATCAACACATTGTCTCAGCCTAAGCAACTCCCCACTCCATCAAACTTGAGAGGATACAGACGACTCAAGCACCAAGAAAAAGAGATAACGCGCAACTTACAGGTCAATAAGCGCGGAGGTCCACGGCTCAAGCATCTTCTCGACAATCTGGTACTTCTGCAGCGGAGCCGTCTGCCTGGGGGCCAAACCATACGGCCGCTTTCGGACCGCTGTGAAAATGACAGGCTTCCGAATCCCACCGGACAGAGCCATTGACGACCGGGGCGTCTGGCCCACCTGCGAGCCCGGTCTCGGCTTGACAACCCGGATCATCCGTTCGTGGATGCTGGGCTCTGAGCTGAGGTAGTCCGCCAGAACCTGCGTGTCGTTGGTGACCGCCGGGCCAATGATGTGCGAGTTGTCCTCGTCCTCAGGACTGTCCAGCGCCAGCATCAAGTGAGGGTTGTGCGGACTCAGCACCGCCTTTGGGCCCGAGTTGGATGTCGTGCTGGCGCTCGTCGGTGGAGATGTGGAGGTCGTACGGACGTGTATGGCATTCTGGGGTGCCTTAGCCGACGCAAGAGGCTCTCTTCGATATGGCGTGTTCGACTGCGGAGTTCGGTAGGCCTTGGTGACTTTTCCGGGGTTTAGCGGTGTGCGCCCGGCGTTGCGCGGCGAGGGCGGGAACTCGCAATCCGTGCCATAGACGTGGCACATCTGGCAAGTTGAAGAGCTGATGCCTTCCTGCTGCTGGCATCGTGACTTGCGTCTCCGGCATTGCAAGCACGCCGGACGCAAATGGGACCGGTAAGGCCGGGGTGTCGGCTGCTCTACTGACGTCGTCGACATTGTCTCTCTCCTAGTGCTGGGTGGTATGTATGGTAAGACCGTCTGCGCTGTGTGGTCTGTTGTTGCGGAGTCCGGATATCGGATTCTGACTCGGGCAAAGGTTGAGTGGGAGACGTGTCGTTGATATTTCCCCGCGGAAAGGTCCACAGTCGCTATCATGGCGAAACCCCCGAACAAGGACACACTAGCACAGAGCAGCGCTATCTCTGTTAGTCAACGCGCAAGCTGATAAGGCGGAGGTTCACCGAGACGGCTCCACATCGTCGTCGCAACCTCAACTCCAATGCTTCGGACCCAAATCTGACCCCCGAAGCCGCAGAGTTTCCCGATACCGCACAGTGCCCACGGCAACTCCACCCGCTTCTCCATCGTGGCCCCATCGTGAACGCGGGGAAAGCGGCTTCAGGTATGCGGACCCCTTATCAGCTGATGGATCCTGTTACCGGGATATAAGCAACCCCTTAGCCTGAAGATATCATCTGATGGCTTATCTGCAGCCTATGTCATAAAAAGCAGGGCTCTTTAGCAGTGCCGGGCCTATCAGCCGGTATTATCTCCAATCAGTCTTTGGAGAACGTGCGATTGGGGATTGGGGGTGGCATTGGATTTGTAGCGAACGTCGGGTATCTTTAACCCCTTGTAATTGGGGTGAATAAAAAGAGCAATGGAACCCAACCTGTGAGTTTTCCGCACCGGAAAAGTCTCGACAACTCGTCTTTGCCCGAGCTCCACGACCCGGAATTTCGTTTACAGCCAGCTCAATCGCCAACGAACCAGAACAACTCCCTTTCACTAGGCCGAGTTGCGTTTCCACTTCCCCCGTCCCGTGCTCAATCGCACCATTTCGACCAACGACCCAGCCCGCCGGTAAACCACGTTTTCCCCGGACTCCACAATGGCAGTCGAGGCATCCTTAAAGGAAGGGCAGCCGAAGCCCAAGGACCCCGAAATTGCGGAGAAAGGCCCATCCCCCGACGCGGCTAGTCTCGGCGAGGACCTCAAGGCCGGCCAGGTCGTCGAGCTCCTCGACGAGGCCGAGATCTTTCTGCAGCAGAACGGCATTCCCCACTCGCGGCTCAAGGAGCTGCTCGAGGACAAGGATGCCCAGAAGAAGCTCGTCCGACACATCGACTTGACGCTGCTTCCCCTGCTCATGGGAACTGTACGCTACGCTCTCGGACCCGAACCCGCAACTGTTGCTAACATGGTGTTTGCCGTAGTATCTTTTGCAGTACATCGACAAGCAAGCCCTGAGCTACGGCGCCGTTTTCGACCTCTTCGAGACCACCAACACGACGCAGAGCCAATACTCGTGGCTTGCCAGTATCTTCTACTTTGCGTACCTCTTTGCGGAGTGGCCCGCTAGCTACCTGGCCCAGCACTTCCCCACCGGCACCATCGTCAGCGTCTTCGTCGTATGCTGGGGCACCATTTTGACATGTACCGCGGCATCCCACAGCTTCGCCGGCCTGGCGGTCTGCCGCTTCCTCCTGGGCATGTTCGAGGTTAGTCCAATCAACTGCTAGCTTAGCCCGGGGCATGACTGACTCGAGACAGGCCGTTATTACTCCATGCTTCATGATGATCGTCAGCATGTGGTACACCCGCGCTGAGGCCCCAGTTCGTGCCGGATCTTTCTACTGCTTTAACGGATTCGGCTCCATGCTGGGAGGCATCCTGTTCTACGGCGTAGGCCAGGCCGACGGCTGGGACGTTTGGAGGATCATCTTCGTCATGTGCGGCGGCCTAACCATCGTCTGGGGCATCGTCCTCTTCTTCTTCCTGCCCAACAACATCCTCACGGCCAAGCGGTACTCGGTCGAGCAGAAGGCCCTGCTCATCGCCCGCAGCCAGAGCAACAAGACCGGAGTCTTCAGCCGCAAGATCAAGCCCGCCCAGATCAAGGAGGCGTTCACGGATCTCCAGGTCTGGCTCCTATTCTTCTACACCCTGCTCAACGAGATCGTCAACGGAGGCATTGCCAACTTTGGCAAGCTGATCGTCAAGGGCTTCACCAAGGACGCTCTTCTGACCACCGCTTACGGAATCCCATATGGTGCCTGGCTTGTGTTTTTCATCTTCACCGGTCCGTTCTGCGCGTCAAAGTTCAAGAACTTCCGGACGATCGTGATGATGACCTGGGTGTTACCGACACTCATTGCCGTCATTCTGTTCCTCAAGCTGGACAGAGGCAACAAGAATGGCCTGCTGATGGCGTACTACATTGTGAGTCAGCACCCTTTTTCTGATCTGTTTGACGTCGGCTTGCTAACCTGTCTTGCAGAGCCCGTCGTTCGTTGGTGCTCTTGTCGTCGCGCTCCAGATGCCCGCCGCAAACGTTGCCGGCTACACCAAGCGTGTCACTTCCACGGCATTTGTGTTCCTGGCCTACTGCGTAGGAAACATCATCGGGCCTCAGGCGTTCCTCGCGTCAGAGGCACCCATCTACGGAACGGGATGCAAGGTCATTATGGGATGCACCGCTGGCCAAGTCGTGCTCGCTATCGCGATCCGCATGTTGATGATCCGGCGAAACAAGCAGCGAGACGCTGCGGCCGCTGCCAATGGCAGTGACGCTGCTGAGGAGGAAGATGAGGTCCTCATGGACTTGACGGACTTCGAGAACAGAAAGTTTAGATACTCGTACTAAGCGTAGCGTCGCATGACCTAAAGTTTTGAGTTGTAAATGATTGAAATAGAAGCCACCAATTCTGTATTTTCCCATCCTTCAGTAAAGTTGATAAAATGTTCGGTAATCAACAGATTGGGGTTCATATCAAATCGTCTTCGGTACTCGGATCCTGTGGTCTTCCATCGTGGCTGGCGACGGACTCCGCCACAACTGGCGATTGCTTAAACCAACTACCTACCGAGGTCGGCGATGTGGGTCACACTGCAGGAGTGACCAGCATACGGCCTCCTCACGGGAAAGCTTGAAGTAACAGACCTAGTAAGCAAATGAACCTGTAGCTGTGACCAGATGCGCTCAGGGGGGTTGCAACTTGCTGCAATTCAAACCTTGGTCTTCGTTCTGTGATAACGAGCTAAGGTCACAGAACTATTTGAGAAAATCTCATACACGTCGAGTTGTATAAGTGGTCAAGGGAATCGGGAAGAGAAATGAGGCCCGGCCTTGGATGCGGACCATTATAACGTGAATGAACATCTCTCTGATGCAAAGTAATTGCATAAAGTTCAAGAAGTGTTATAAAAGCCTGCGACTCAATCGTCTCTGATAAACGAAAAGCGAAAAGGTAGTGATCGCGCTTACTGCCGGAGGCGGCGGGACTAGTGGAAGCCCGGGGACGCGGATCGGCAGGTCGGCCGTCGACCGACTCGGGCCCCCACCCGGGACATGGAGAGACTTAAAATTGGCGGTGCCGGATGCGAGTTGCACAGGGAAGCCGACTCCAGCTGCAGCAGAAACGTGGAAGATAGTCTTTGAAGTCCGTTCCATTATCATCACACCTCGCAACAGCTCGAATGCAACCGAGATGTTCTCCCATTCGATCAACTCACGGGAGTTCGATTCGGACGATTCAACTGCGATTTGGATCATCGGCGAACCCAAACCTCGGACATAGGCAAGCTTTGCGTTGCCAATCTTCAAAGCCATGGTTCATCATTTTGGAGAATGCGCCAAGTCTGCGCTCCTTCGGAGACAACCCACCTGGCTGTTCAAGAGTCCAATCATTGACTGCTGTCCTAAAATGAACCCAATTTTCGCAGCATCATTCCGATCAGAAAAGTTAAGCGCTGTCGTCTCGTCTAACAGTGGATCGCCATCCCTGATAACAACGAAGCCCAGCAAGATGAGATCTCACGTAAGGCGGCAAAACGCATGCGACTTACCGAATGGAGTGGGCCGTATCGACGAAAGGACTTCCTTCATAGGTTGTCTTCAGGATCGGACGTGGGCCTGTAACTGGCTGCCTGCATATTTATCTCTGTTGACGACCAGGGGACGTGTAAACCAGGGGGTTCCAGGATGGTTCGGAACCAAGAAATAAATACCTCTCCCGTCTTCCCGCCTGCCACCGTAAATGCGGGAGCCTTGCTCTCCACGTCTGTTGTTTCGATAGTCTTTGACGCTGAAAGACATGGCCAAACGCGGGTTCCTCGCCCTCGCGGTCCTCGTGGGCCTTGTGGGCACCCTGCTATCCTTCTATCAAAGGACCACCACCAAGCCCGAAGAACCCCCAATCGTCGTCGGGAGAAACAACACGGTGCTCTTCGTCACCAATGCCGAGCACGGCCTCTCGAACGTGCACCTCGCGGCGGCCTTCTCGCTCGTGGAGCACCACCCGGAGGTTACGGTCCACTACGCCTCCTGGGGCAGGATGAGCTCCAAGGTCGAGCGCATCTCGACGGCGGCGCGGAAGAGGAGCCCGGCCTCGCCGGCCATCACGTACCATGAGCTCCCGCCCCCGGACTACTACACCGCCACGGGCGAGACGTCGCTCACCCTGATCACGCCGCCCGGGCTCAAGGGCATCGAGTCGATGGCGCGCCAGATGAAGATCTTCATCTGCCCGTGGACGGCCGAGGAGCACCTCGTCCTCTACCGCTTCATCAAGGGCCTGCTCCGCGACATCGATCCGGGCGTCGTCGTCCTGGACATGCTCCACCGCCCGGCCATCGACGCCGTGCGGGAGGAGAACCGGCTGCACGCCGTGCTGACGCCGAACACGCTGGTGGATCTCTTCGCCGGCAACCAGCCGTGGCTGGGAGCCCTTTGGAAATACCCCGTGTAAGTATTTCGAAAGAGCTCCTCGCAAACTACACAACCCCCTTTTTTGTCTCGCTTACTGATGAACATTGCTCGTTCAGCACCAGCTCCGGCTTCTCCTTCCCCGTCGCCTGGAAGGACATCCCCGCCAACGCCTACATGATGGCCCGCCTGGCCTACAACATGCTCACCGAGCCGAGCCTGGTCGCCAAGCGGAAGTACCTCGCGGCCCACGGCATCAAGGAGCCAATGGACTTCTTCAAGATGCACAAGCCCGGGTCGAGCCTCATGATCTCGCAGGACACCCGCGGCGCCTCCATCCCCCTCGAGTACGTCCCGCCCAACGTCACCGCCACAGGGCCCATCGCGCTCTCCATCGCCACCGCGGAGGAGCAGGACCCGGAGCTGGCCGCCTGGCTGGCCCGCGCGCCGACAGTGCTCGTCAACCTCGGCAGCCTGATGGAGTACGACAATGAGCGAGCGGCGGCCATGGCCGGCGCGCTAAGGGTGCTGCTGCAGAAGACCGGCGTGCAGGTCCTGTGGAAGCTGCACAGGCGGCTGGACGGGAAGTTCGATGACTCGGTCTGGCAGCCGCTGGTTCAGGAATTCGTAGATGCCGACAGGCTGAGGGTGTCAAAGTGGTTGACGGTCGACCCCCTGGCGCTGCTCGAGACGGGGAACATCATCTTGTCGGTTCACCACGGGGGCGCTAACTGCTACCACGAGGCCGTCTGGTAAGTCCCAAATTTCTCCTCCCCCAATCTTCCACTTTGGGGCTAACACCGTTTCTTCTACAGGGCTGGCGTGCCGCACCTCATCCTCCCAGCCTGGGTGGACCTTTATAACTACGGCGTGCTTGTGGAAGAGGTTGGCCTTGGCAGATGGGGCAACAGGAAGGCGGCGCCAGCGCTCGAAGCGAAAGAGCTGAGCGAGGCCTTCTTGGAGCTCGTGGGAGACGGACCTGCCAGCATGACCTTGAGGCAGAACGCGAAGAAGCTGGCCAAGACCTTCACGAGGCCTGGGCGAGACATTGCGGCGGATGAGATTGCGATGCTCGCTGCCAGGGGACACTGAAAGTGCAGACTGTCAGATCTGGCGTCAGAGTTTGACGTTCCAGACGGAGGGTAGAGTGTGTTGTTTCTAGCATAGAAGGGAAATACAGGAGTCAGCCTCTTGGACATAGAGAGATTTTCTGGATAATTATCTGCAATGAAATAATGATTTAGAGTCACGCTGAACTTGCCAACGCACCAAACATGGGCTCCCTCTCTCACTCACCATTGAGCTAAACGAAGAGGCAGGCAATAGGTACAAAGGTAGAGGGCTGTTGCGAGACTCAAAAGCTCTCCAGGAGTAAACGCATGTCATTGGTGCGCCGGGGCTCGCATGGCATCTCTTATCTTTCTCGTGGGTCTATGCAAAAGACCAGCAATGAGATAGCACGCAAGACAAATCTCGCACATATAGTCCTCTGTCGTCCAACATCCTCGGGGTATGCCTCGCAGAATAAGAACAAAAGGATAAGCGGCCAGGACTTCCTGGCCCTGCTGAGTTACATAAACAGCAACGCCCCGCCCCACAACCCTGTTCAAGTTGGCTGAAAAATACGCCTCCAGATTCCCAGTTGAGCCACTAACAGAAGAAACGATGCCACAAAGTGCAGATCCAGAGGCACCGAAGCTTTCTGGTCTGGCAAGCCTCGGCAACTCTGACGAAGACGATACGTAGTCTGGCTGATGAATGCCGTTACTGGTTATCGTGAGACGTTGACACTAACTTGTCCTGCGAACCCATGCTCCAGCCCCGTCGTACCGCATGACAAAAAAAGGCTTGGGTACACGACTCAACCGAGAAGGAGCCATGATAGTGATAATAATCTAATCAGTATTTGACTTCAACGGTGTGGAGTCACGCTTCAGACTCTGAATACCTACAGTATTGTTGAGACTAGAGCGGTTGTTCCCAAGACACAGAAAAGTCTCCTCATACTCAAGACACAGTTCCTAACTTCACGATACAAGAGGAAAGAACGTCGATAGGCATGTCCGGAACTGCTGCACACGACTCCTTGCAATCATGTGTCGGCGATGCACATGAAGATCGTACCTATTAATACAATATCTCTTGCGGAAACATATCTTCACAGCGCACTTGTCCGACGTGCTCATGTTCTGAACATCGATCGTAGTGCCGTCTGCCATGTGCGTTCGTCGGCCGCGACGCGTTTGGTGATGAAATCGCCTTTGGACCAAGAATCAAAATGTGTAGCGTCTCGCGGAAGTTCTTTTTGGTAAACGGATTCAGAGTCACCGTCTTCCATCATGTCTCGTCGCTAGTACAGAAACTGAATACGTCCCAAGGAACAGGCAACACCGAGGAGAAACACGTCACAAAGCAAGAAGTAACTTCCTATTCACTTTTTGGCCAATTGGCAGTATCCTCTTGCGACGAAAGATGGAAGCTCGCAACTGGCCGTTGCTCCCACGGGCCGAGCCTATGACCACGCATTGGCAGTAGTTAGTAGGTCAAGTCCGGGCCGCTTCTTCCCCTGAACTGTGACACAAGAGAAGCTCTAGAAAGGTTCGATATTCTATATATATACGTACTTGATTGGTGAGGCTGCAGCGATTATTCCAGAAGATGCGCATGCACTGTGCTCGAGTAGAAACTGCCATCTCCCTCACACGCAGTGGGGTCCCTATAAAAGGTACGTCTCCAACGTCATATATCACATTCTCTGGAAATCTCGGGGCGGCTGTCTAGGTCTCTTGGGATTGGTTGGTTCCTTCTAAGAGCAGGCCTGAACGGGGGTTAAAAATAAGTCCAGGAATGAACAGAAACATAGAATCAATACGCAGCATGCTCTCGTCGGCCGGCGCCTCTCGTGACGTATTCAGTCTTTGTCAAACAACGAGAGATGATGGACGACGGAACTCACTGACCCACTGCGCAGCAGGAAAATCATGGGATTCTTTTTGGGAACACGGTTGCTGGACTTCCAAGGTCAGTGGCTCAAGCGGTTTGATGTCCTGGTCATGCGCGCTTCCCCCGCGCCAGAAGCAGAAAGGCACTGGACGGTACACTGTGCCGGACCCTACAATGCGGTAACTAGGGTGCGTTTATATAGTGTACCGCCGAGGCCGTTGATAAATGCTGAACGGCTGAATACGCCGGTCACACTGGCGAGCAAGGTGAACTAACGGGAAGGAAAGAGGAGGCATTCTAGGTAATTTGACGCGTCAGAAGTCTACCTAGATACACGTTTCCGAGTTAAGTTTGTATTTCAACAAGGGAAGGAGGTCAGCAAGGAAGGAGAGGCATGCTGGCAGTTGAAGGGATGAATGTAGCGTCCAAGGAGCGCGGGCCTGAAGTGCTTTGAAGGAGAAGCGGAAGGAAGGTGCGAACGAAGATTGGAAATTGATGAGAAACTGAAAACAGGTAAGCAAGCTCCGGCCGGCAACTCCACCCAAGCAATCGGTGTGCATAGTCAGGCACCATCAAGTAGATGCAAATGCTGGATACCCTGGCTTGTTCTCGGCAGCGGACAGAATGATACTGTATCTCCAAGAAGTTGTGCCGGCCTTCGAGAGTCAAAAAGACATGACCATCAACCAACACCTTGTCACGATGGCCGCCATAGAGATCAACGGCCACTCACCCGGAATAGAGTAAACGAACTCCAGTTCCTCGCCGCAGAAGACGATACACTCACCAATTACCCTTCTCAGTCCTGGTAACTGCTAGGTGACAGAAATGCGGTCACACGTGCAAGTCTCCAGGACACACTCCTCTGTAGGGTTGGTGGACATGTAGTCTCCTGCGCTCGACAACACAGCCACACTCGTGACACTCAATCACACTGCTAGCACCTCTCCGTATTCCTTTGTGTGAACATCGACCAAGGATCATTTCGAGTCCCGTCGATCGGGAAGTCGCTGCTCACGAGGGCATCCGTTTCGGGGCCACATTCGCGACCTGCTCATGACCATTTGGCCGATCTTATAGCCTCGCAACCTGTATTCACAAGAAGCCGGGGCCAATGACACAAAAATCCAAGCCATCACATGTGCGGCAACCAAATATCCCGGACAGTGTCCGTTCAGTTCAACAACCTACCTGTGTAGTACCTACCTCACTCCGACTTAGAATCGAAGATAGAGTAGCCGACACCCGGCTAGAACACCACCGTTGATTCTGAACAAAGTGGCCCGCAGTCAACCAATCCGTGAAAAAAGAAGACCACGTCAGCCGTAGTCCAGCGCGCTGTCCGCGGGACCGACCGGCCCGGTCATTCTCGACCTCGCCCGAACGAACCCCGCCGCGGCGCCTCTCTGCAGTCCCACCTCCTTATCAGCAACCACCCAGAGACCGCGCTCTCACCACCCTCATCAATTAGACGGTGTGTGGCTCGGAAAGGAGCAGCCTGTCGTGTCACACACGGCGGGGGTCTCAACGAGGTCAGGATTCAGGGATCGGCGTCGCTGTTGGTTCACATTGTTCTCCCCCCCCCCCCCCCCCCCCCCCCACCCCGTTGCTTGCTGGAAAAAAAAAGAACTCGAACAAACCCCCTACTGGGCAGGGCTCGTGTACAGTCTGCAGTGGCCCGTTTAATCCTCCACTTCGAAAGACCCATTCTAGAGACTCCGCGTCTATGCAGTAGACAGACCATCCTCGGGGCGCGCGGGCGGTTCCGTGGGACGCCCGCGCGTGGCCCGATCCTCTATCCCGACGTTCGAATGCATCTTCCTCCCCCCCCACCTGCTCGACCCCACAGGCACCGTCCGGACTCCTCTCTCGAATGCAGCCATGCAAAGTCCCATGCTGTTCTAGACTCTCCAACACCGCGTATGTTCTTTTGTTCGCCCCGTATCGAAACATCCAAGTCGCAAGCCGTCAATGACTCTCCTCCAAGTGGAGCAAGCACCGTGCTGAAACGCCATGATGAAAACGCGCCGTATTGATCGCGAAAAGCACCCTATACACTTCCCTCGCCAGATTGACCGCACTATGTCGCCTGCCCACTCCCTTCCTTGATGTTATGCCTTGCTGAGGGGATTTCCTCAGGATCGTAGGTCGTCCTGAGACGTTTAGATCGCCCAGCTTCCACGCCTCTCGCGTACGCCCCATGCGAGGGGATCCAGACTGTCCAGGTCCGGGTGCTGTCGCGCCCATTCGTAAATGTATGCCTTGAGGGCCCTCCATCTTGGGCACCTCTTCTCCTCGGCCATCTCGGCCTCGGCCGGTTCCATCAAATGTCCGGATGCCATCTGCCTGACGTCGTCGACCTCCAACTCATCGATGCTCATGTGCGAGATCTTGGAGAGTTCCTCGTCGAATGACCGCGCCATTGCCGGGTACCCAAGCGACAAGTAGTTGTAGACTTGGGTGATGAACGTGTCGTCGAACTCGGACGCAATCTTTTCCTCGAGGGCCTTTTCCCGCCTCAAGCGGTCATCGAGGCCGGTGACCAGATGAAGACCCTTGAGTTCGCCCGATCGAGGACGGTGTTCCGCGGTGCTGGGCGTCAAGGTTGCCGATGAAGGCTCGTCTGACAAAGAGGTCCGGCTGAAAGCCGCGGCAAACGGGTCCATGGGGGTGGAAGGCGGCAGCGGTGTATGCAGCATTCTGGGGCCCTGAAGATGGGACGGCACAATGGCCTGATCGCTTTCGCTCTTTCGGAAGCAGTAGCCCCTCCACAATCCGGCTTCACCCGTGGTGTCTCTGTTCCTCTCTTCGGCAGTTGGCACCTCGGAGAAGGGGTGGTCGGGCTCCAGTTTCGTCTGCTTCGGCGAGGGGCACGTCCGGAAGACCAAGTCCTTGCCCAGCATCGGGGGCGAGGCGGCCTTGCGCATCCTGCGGAACTCGCTCGTCTCGGGGGGCAGCCCAAAGTTCCCAAAGGGTCTGCCGAATCCGCCGCCGCCCGCATTGCGAAAGCCAGTCTCCGGAACGACCTGGGCAGGTTTGGCATTCGGCACCTCGGCGGGCTTGGTAGCCGGGGGAACCAGGGGCATCGTAGCCTCACCAATCGGCTTAGACACGAGCTCGGGTGGGGGGAGCTCCGGCTTGCGGATTTCGCTGGTAATGACAGGATCCGGGGCTATCAGCGGCATCAACGTCTCGCCAATGGGACCACTGGGAACCACATCGGCGGTGTGGTTCCTGGTGTTGGTCAACCACATGGGGTCAGGGGGGCTGTCGAGATCCATCTTGTCGAGCTCAGAGTCGTCAGTGGCGTCCTCGTCCTCTTCGTCGAAAACGGGGACATGCTCGCCCCTCGTAACGGCCAGCTTTTCTGCATGCTCCTGCATGTGCTTGTGCCAGTAGCCCAGGTCCGAAGACTTGCGGCGGGGCACTTGGGCGTGGCGACCGCGGGGCTTCGACTGAGTGCCCGTCGGCTGCGGCGAGACGCTCTCGGGCGTGCTGTCGTCGCCGGAGCTCTCTCTGAAGTAGAAGTGGGCAGCGCCACCCTCGCGCGGGCGACTATTGGGAAAGGCGGCGAGAGCAGCCTCTTGCATCTGCTTCTCGGCCTCCTTCGCAGCCCACTCCAACATTTTCATGCCGGCATTCTCATCTTCCGATTCTCGCCTCGCGCCCTTCGGTTGTCGCTGAATGGGCAGGGAGCCGGGGGAAGAAGTGCCATCTGCGAGCTTCTTCCGCGACTTGGTCCGCTGGAGGTAGATGTGATTCGTGTAGGGGGTGATGTCGGTCTTATCGGTCGGTCGGGTGGCAGGGCCAGTGTCCCCTACTCGTCGTGCTCGCCTAGAAGTCTCGATGAGCTGGGGCGCGAAGCGTCGACGCGGCCGCTGCTGGTCTTGTGGCAGGGAGGACAGCGGATGGAGGTGCTGTGGCGGCTGCTGCATCTGCTGTTCGAAAGGATTGGGGGACGGTGTTCGTGGGGTGTGTTCCGGGGTAAGCTCAGGTGCCGGACCCGTCTGGTGGTTGTTGTTGTTGCTCTGGTTGTTTTGGGTCTGCTGCTGAGCCCCCTTCTGGCGGTTAGAGTCAAAGGTCGTCTCGATGGGCACCGGGGCGAACCGCCTCCGCGGCTCGGTGGATTGAGCCATGGCGGAGGTCGGCGTTGCAATGAGGCGGATCGAGGTTTGCGGATGGAGCGAAGGTGTAGAAGCGATCCGAACAAGATCCTAGGGGTCAGGAACTGGAGTTCGGAAGGTCGAAGTCCAGACGGACGGCGAGAAGTGTGGTTGCGCTGGAGGGACCCTTTTCAAGGAGAAGGAGGGGCAGTTCTTCACTGGTTCAGATGAAAGACGGCGCTTCGACCTCTTGTGTTCGGTAAGGTTTGCTTTGGCCTTATGGGAGAGAGGCTGGTCTGTGGTTGGTGTTGGTGTTGGTACCGGTCGTGTCGTCGCTGTCGCTGCCCGTGCGGACGCGCAGTAAGGAGGAGGAAGAGGAGACGACGGGAGTAGGAGGGACGGATCGTGAGTTTTGTCGAGTGGAAGAGTCAGAGTGAGAAGACAAGGTACCTGTTCAGGCGGTGGTGCAATGTGAGCAGTGGAAGTCGTCCGCGCGAAGAGGAGAAATGCGAAGGGGCCGGCGGGCACCGGTCACAAGCAGCAAGCAGCAGTGAGTAAGTACTCCGTCTGCGGGCAGGAACAAGCAAGCAGCAGCACAGCGGGTGTAGGACGCGGGTACGTGTTCGTATCTGGGGTACATCGGTGTTCTAAGTAGAGCTACAAGTGTCCGGGCTG
The DNA here is from genome assembly GCA_014235955.1 of Colletotrichum sojae. Lineage (NCBI taxonomy): Eukaryota > Fungi > Ascomycota > Sordariomycetes > Glomerellales > Glomerellaceae > Colletotrichum > Colletotrichum sojae. The sequence continues at coordinate 8,711 of WIGN01000214.1, read as the reverse complement.
CTTCGTACGGCGTGGGGCGCGTATCGAGGTACTTCGCGGATGTGTTCCAGGTATTTTCAGGGCACTTGAACGGTGACCCGACTTTCAGACGGAGGCGGGCAACAGGGCAGCAGGCAGGGCGGGCGAGGGTGTAGTGGGGTTCGGGCAGGTCACACAGAGTGGGATGACAGTGATGTAGCGCTACCGTGTTTCATCAATGGTACACACTGTCCTGCTAGTCTCGCGGGGCAGGAACGCTGTGGTGGAATGGATGATGCCATTTGGCAAGCACGCCGAGGGACGCTCCTTCTCTTTCGAGTCACTGCAGATAGAGCAAGGTAGGAAGACACGCCGGTCGACCAAGGCACCTGCCTCATCAATGGCGTTGTTGCTGCAGGAATCCGAGTCTCTTACAAGACAAAAAAAAAAAAGAAGACAGTGAGAAATGGGAAAGAGCGCAGTACCTGTAATTACCTATTACTCCAACATGGAGGAAGGCACATCCTCGCCCCCCCGATGTCGCACAATAACGATTCATCCGCCTCCCCCCGCCGTCGAGCCCTAAGCCACTGTTACTCAACAACCCTTCAAAACACAGTCGCATTTTGAGAGGGCCGCACCTTGCAGATACATTGCCGCTCCCGCCCGTCTCCTTTCCGATTGACCAATTCCCCCCTCCTGATCGACCTATTGCCGCCTCTTCCCAAGTAGTATCTCGACCGTCCCGGCGGCTCCTTTTGCGGTCCTCGTCCACCGTGCAATGCACACTGGTACTGCAGGGTCCGTTTCGTCTCCTCTTTCTCTCCAGCCAACCCAGCTAACCCATCAATCCACCGCCAGCTTTTCCTCCCCCCCAGCCGGTTCGCTCTTCCGTTTCACGACTGCCCGGCCAGTGTCCGCCTTTTCTCGTTCACTTCGACCAAGGACCAAAACGTGGTGCCACCTGAGAATACTACCGTGGGGACCCGGAGCCGGAATGCTGAACCTGCCCCGGCAAGGTCAGGAGGCAACATGGGGGCGCAGCGGCGCGCAAGGAAGAGCCCTCGAACAGCCAGAAGAGCCCATCTGACCCCAACTCTCCAACGGCCGAGAATGCCAATATTTTCCAGCGCACGTTTTCCATGTCAAAGTCTGCCCTTTGACATCATCGCCTCAACCGACTTTGTTGGCCCCGCCCAAGGGTACGAGAGCCAGGGCCAGAGCCCGACCCGGAGCCACAGCCATCATGCATGCCACCCCGGTCTGGACTTCTCGTGTCCCTGACTCCCTGGGCCCTGGCTGTGAAGGACACCGTCTCTCTTGTACCTGACATTTGAGTCTTGTCCGTCTCGCCCGCCGTACAGTACGGATCGCCATTCTACACGCCCGAGCCGGCGAGAGCGGCACCAGCCTACAGACCAGACCACTCCAGCCCGGGCGATGTGGAATGCTTGTCCTGCGTTGGGGAGAACACCGCCGACGACAGTGGACTCTGCTAATTTATAGCGTCCGCCGCCTCCAGCTCTCTGCTTCTGTCTCGCGGCCTCGACCTCGACCGCCGGGTCTTCTGCGACTGCTAATGCACCGGGATGGAGAGAAGAGGAGCCGCTAGAAACAATGACCCATCCAGACCTGACGGTAACGGCGTCTGCTCGCTCCCGGGACTGCAGCCCATGTTCATGCCGGCCTCACCACACCGTAGTGGAGGTCTGGAGGACACCACGCCGCCCACTAACGCGTCTGCCACTCCAAAACCCGTGAGCCAGCGAACCAGCCTTTCCATACGAAGCGATGGATTCGAGAGCTCCGTCACAAGGCCTGTCAGCAAGGAGAAAAATTACATCTCCCATTCAAGTTAGTTCTGTGCTCTTCTGTGCGTCGTCGTCGTCCTTCCCCCTGCCCCGACACTAACGTCCCCGGACTGCCATCCATCATCTCTCGAGCTCCCGCCAAATCTTCCTATTTGGGCCATGGGGAAGACAAGGAAAGAAGTATCCGGAAGGTCCAAGACACAGCATCGTCACTACTGTCCCAATTGCTGGGCTGGCTGGAACGACTCTCCCCCGAGAGAACGTTCTTTCAGAGATACGGACAAGACCAGAGCGCACAGTATGATTTGCAAGCCCACGGGGATCGTATTGCTGAGGAGAGCTAGCTGAGGCGCTGACGTGGCTGACGTGCCATATGCGAGTCAAGCCCCGGGATTTCAGGTTATTTCACGACCTCTGAACCAGGCGCGTTCCCAGTCCCATCAGACACAACATTCCGGTCGTCCCTGTATCCGTACTAATAGTATTATTCTGTGACAGGACTCATCCGGGTCAGGTTCTCACCGGGGGAGCCTCCCGCGATGCTTCCTCCATTCATGCACCGCGCTATCTGACGCTACTTGACACCTCGACTGACGCCATATTTTCTCGGGCCCTGAGGAGATCGGACGACTACCGCTTTGGGTCCAGCCAGCTGCCCGCTACGCCGCGCACTCGGGCCGTCCATTGTTCGAATAGTGTCTGATTGTTAAGATGCCAGGACTTGCCAGCACATCAACCCAAGACCAAAAGCATACGACCTCCCACGCCAGAGCGGCATAGCGGGAGCAACCAAAGCTCGCTCAGAGGTGCTGGTGGAGGGCGCTGGGCAACGGCACCGGCAACGGCAGGGCCGCCGTCTTCGAATCACGTTCCTCGCCGTCGTGTCCTACACACAAGACCTATCCGTTTCCGCACGGCGTACGGGGGTCACGTCCGCCCACCTCCCTATCTCGGCCGGCGCACTGGATGATGCGCCTCATCTGAATCAGTCACCATCAGTTGCAGCGCCAGTCAGATCCCAGAACAAGCTCACCGACGATCATCGAACCCCATTAACCCCCACACACCGCCGCCCTCCCGGTCAGCGTTTCCCCACGGCCAGCCGAGCACAGCATGCCACACATTCGCCTCAAAAGCTTGACGCTCTGTGCGGAAGCTCTCATCCCTTGCCTCGATATCACGCTCGCATTCTCAGAAGTGAGACTCTCCCGTGCCGTACTACGGATTTGTTCGCTCGATGGCGCCTCTATCTCGCCGATACCGGCATCAGGCGGTCGCCCTGCATCGCGCTGCACGCTGACCGTATCGACCATCTCCAGCGACGATGCGATCGTGTGCGCCAAAGGCCCCGTTGGCCCGCCGTCCTGCAGGAAACCATGGACCGGGGAACCGCCCAAAGATCCAAGTCAGTTCAGGTTCACCTGAGCCACGCATTAAACCCCGGCCAATCTGTTGGTCGGTGAGAGTTCACGACAACCTCACCGTTCCCTTCCGCCCTCCGGTCGAGACCGACCGCGCCTTCGCCGGCGACGGATTCGAGCACCGCGAGCTGCGCGGCCTCACACGTACTCGACCTCTACTTCTTGCTGCCACGCGCACTTGCAACGATGTTACCCCCCCCCCCCCCCCCTCCGCAAGCCACCTGCAGAACGACCTGTTCCCGTGATAACCAGACACTCCGAACTTTTGCCATTGGTTGAAACTATGATGCCCTGCGGCCGCTAAGGAGCCCTAGATGCATCTGACACACACCGCTCAGTCGTCTTTTTGTTGAGACCAGTAAGAACGGAGAGATCTGGCCGGGTGGGTGGTGCCAACCGTCTCTGTACCGAACTGTCTTGTTTTGGAGTCGTCTGTCTAACAACTTGTTGGAAACACTTTGCACCGTTCGGCGCCAACGTTCCCTCTTGAGCCCGAAAGCCACAAAGCCGTGCCGCGACAGCTCAGCGGACACACCCGCGACCGGCCGGCGTGGCAAGGATGGCTCCCTTTCCCCGCGTTATCGCCCCGCTCTTGCCCGCTACTCGCTACTCGCCGGCGCGAGGTGGTTTCCGAACGTTCCTTTAGCGGAGCCCGAGCCCGTCACTTGACGCAATCACTCGGGTGGCGGCGGGGATCTTGGCTGCCAGATCGGTTGCTGATGATCAAAAACTCTTTTTCCCTTTGTGAGGGTTTGTGTTGGAGAGTACCGAATTTCGACTGTCCGGCCAGCCGGCCTCGGGCACTGTGTGATGGCTTTTGCTGATCTCGTGTCTGAGAAGTTTGCCCCAGGACCCTTTGTCGATCACGGGCGAAAGAGGCTTCGGTTTTGACGACAATTCGACCAGAAAACACGTAAGCGGCTACGGTGTCATTTGGTTCGGGATCTCGATGACATGACAACAGAAGAACTGCACGATGCTCGCGCCTGTGATACATTGTCTGCTGCGCGTCCTCGGTTCCCTCTTCCTTGAAATGAGCCATGCAGGACACCTACCGCCATCTTGACCTGTAACCGATCGAGACGACATCTGTCCATCCGAGTATCCGTGGAGCGATCAGTACCACCGCTATGTTTTGGTTCAATTGTCCTTTTTGCAATTTTGCCAGCATGTTCTAGAGGGAGGCAGCCGCTACCCGTTACGAATATCGACGAGCAACCATGGGCAAAAATAGTCAAAGAGTGACCTGGTACAGCAATCGTCAGCGGCGTCGGGTAATAGGTGTCTTCATCCGAACGACCTCTCGAGATCTGCTTCTCACGAGGATGATGCCAAAGTAAGGAAGATCGGCCGAACCTTGTTCCTCATGCCCAGAAACACTTGCAAACCTTGACGTTTGGCTAAGGGGCCTTTTATTTCACACCCTAGATCAAGTATTTCACATCCCCTCTAGCCAATCCAGCCAACTACTATTTACTCTTGCTCCTATTATTTCTTACTCGTACTGTAGTCCGTCATTATCACTATCGTCTGTTATCGTCGTCGTCCGTCGTCCGTCGTCCGTCGTGGTCGTTACTGCTGCTTGTGGGGTGCGAGATACTCACCTTGGGGGTGTGAAATAATAGTCCCCTTGGCTAAACGTGTGACGAGTTTGTCGAGAGTTCACGCCGTCGAACATCAATCGGCGACGTTCTGCGGCGATTTTCATGGAAACATGCGGCAAAAGGAAGGTCTTACGGCATGCCAGCGTGGCAATCGTCGAGACCTTCATCGCCAATACACATGTCCAGCCGCCAGAACCAGAATTACCCGAGAGGCTCAGCAGCAGCGGCCAGCAAAGCAAGCAGGCGGTTATACAGGCGTACCCCTATTCGCCTACTTGGACACAGAATGCCAAGTGTTCATCGTATCGGTGTCATGTTACATGAACGGAGAGGAGATTGCTTACAGCCTCGCCCTGAACTTGGCTCCACGTGGTGCGTTCATGGCAACGTTTACAGTAATACGGTCTCTTCCCCGCGACGCATTGCCACGAAACACGACGTTGAGTCCTGCCGTGCCTGCGTTGCACCGAACACCTGGCAACGATGACAGGCTCGGGGTATGCATGTGAAGTTTTGCAGGCCGTGTTACGGGGGGATTGCCGCCGTCAACAAGAGGTCTATCAGGAGCCTTGATCTTCTCGCATGGAGATGCCGACTTCTTTCTGCGACGCATGGTGTTGAGATGATCTCGCCCGGGCGTTGGGTAGAGGAGGCTACCGCAGCATGCCGGCTCAGCGAGATTCAGCTGGAGGCAAGCACACATCCAGTACCGGATCGAATGCTTGCTTATTGGGGCGAGCTGGCTCAACAAATTTTGGCCGCTTCAATACTGCTGTCGGCGCAGCTGCAATCTAGGAGATGTCGCTGGACATGTCGTTCGGCAGACTGACGCGGGTTGCAACAGCGGCATCCCGAGAGACAGGAAACCCCGGTTCAATGCGCGCAGTCGTAATATTGGGATGCGAGGTAAGATTTGACGACATCCAACGGGCGGCTGGCTGTCTCGAGCGTCGACGGATAGAGATACAGGATGTGCCTGGAAAGGCAGTATCCCGTGACCAGGACGTCTGCCGCATCCCCTGCCTGCTGCGTTGCGGATGCCCTCTCATTTGAGACAGCAGCACGCAAGGCCGTTAAGATTACATTACGCCTGCAGGTCTCAGCCGTCGAGGACGACCGACGCGCGCATGAGATAAGCCGACGTCCAGGTTGTTCCAGCTTTCGTTATCATGATAACAAGTGCAATCTGTCGCGCGGGCGGAGGATGCAATTTGACGGAGGCTGCTCATCTCGGAAAAAACGGGGTCATGCTGCCCTCCCGCCGCCGTGCCGCCGCGTCGGGAGATTGTCAATTGTGACGAGATGCCGAATGGGGCATTTTGGAAATGACGTTTCGTCGTCGCGATGAGACCCATTGGCCTGGCGCAACACCGTTATCGGCGCAGAGATTCTGATTGCCCTCCGACCAAGGATGCTTCCAGGCGTTCGGGCGGCTTGGGGATGTGATATCGAAAAAGTCCCCTGGCATTATCACAGAGCTGCCCCCCCCCCGGGGTTCCGGGTGTGGCTTGCTCATTTACGAACTCTGCAGAAATGACGGGCTTCCTTTGAGCTTTGAGCACGTTCTGCCCGGCCGTCAAATCGACGGACAAGCCGCGCCGCAATCCTGCCACTTATCTCTGGCAATGGAGATTTCGCACGGGCGTTTCTTTTGGTTGGCTCCGTTGGTTGTCGGCATTCACACTGTCAAAACATCAAAGTATCCTGCCTGACGAGATAATCGCCGGCGGCGGCGTCGGAAATGGGCACGCGACAAGAAACGACCAGCTGGTCAGCCATATCCCGGGAAGAATCTGGGGCGGAGGAAGGGGGGGGAGTAGCACTATCCCGACTGCCGGGTCGAGCTGGAACTTTTCACTTTGCCGTCCACGAGTCAAGCAACCTTGAACGCGTTGCATCGTGGAAAAGGCGGAGGCTTTGGCTTGGCCCAACCTTTTCCCAACGGCCGACGAGCGGCTCTGGACGGGGCGGTTGGCATCAGGAGGCAGGTTTGTTGTTGTTTGTCTCCCAGCCCTCGGGTCTGTTTCTTGTGTGGTGTAGTCTGCACGGACTTAGGGGGGGCGCAGGCGGATGAACGTGGGAAAAAGTCTACGATTTAGGACATTCGATCATCGACGCGAAGGAAGATTTGAAGAAGAGGCGCCGAAGGGCACAGGCGCGCTGCACAGACGCGGCGGCGCTGGCAGATAAAAGGCGGCGGCGGTTCAGTCCCCCCCCCCCCCCCGCACCCAAGCCTGCCACGACGGGCGAAGGAGCCGGAGCGGCGCGGACGGGGGGCTTGGTTTCGAGCCGGTTTGTCGCTTCTGGACGCGCGCGCGCACGTACGCATCAAAGAGCGCGCAGCGACACCGTCAGTCGTTCGTCAAAAGTCTTGAAGTGAATGCCGCAGGTGCGCTTGGGCGGTGGCCCTGGTGGGAGATGTTCCCGAGAGTGCGCGTTTGACAGCTCGTGCCAAGGTCGAGGCAGCGTGCCGTTGCCGAAGTCAAGCGCCTGGGCCCCGGGGGTATGGGAAGATCGAGATGCTTGGATGGTGGTTTTTGGGCGATCAACAGGGCGGCAGGGGCAGGGGGGAAGCGAACGAGGAAGTTTGGAAACAAGATTGACGCGACGCTCATGAAGGGAACTATTACTTCACGCCCCCAGGCTGAGTATTTCACGTCACCTCCTGCGATTATAACCTACCTAGGTACTACTATTATCATTACTGTCGTCCGTCATCGTCGCCATTGTCCGTTATCGTTGCTATCGTCCGTCGTCTTTGCTACTGCCTATTGTTATTGTCGGTGCTTGTGGGGAGGTGGGATATTCTGCCTAGGGGGTTGTGAAGTAATCGTCCCCCCTCATGAGAGAGTGCCGCCGTCCGTCTTTGCCGGACGAAGACCCATGATATCCGGTTCCTATTCTGGTTTGCTCCTGGAGTGCCACGGGTTGTGGCTACGCACACCCCCCATTCGAAGGTTGTGGCACTTCGTTGGAAAGGTTCTTTGTGGCATGGTGGGAGGCGCAAAAGCCACGCGTGGAGGTCTTCGCTGGCGCTGATCACCCTCCTCCGGGGCTGGGAAGGGTTGGTTTCGGGGCCAGACGGCCGTGTTGGCGTTTGCTGGTCTCTCTCTGACTCTGGCTTACTGCGACCTACATTGGACTACGAGGTCGGATCCCAAGGTGGTTATTTTTTTTTTCCAGCGAGACCCATGGCTGGTTTATTTGGCCCTTACGGATAAGGCCCCTACCCAGGTTGGGTTCGGGCACATATCATCACGATTGTGTGTTTTCGTTGTCCACCGCTTGACGCGTTTTTTTGCGGTGAGTCGGCAATGCACGGAGAATTCTTTCTTTTTGCTTTCGGCTCAGCCGCGGCGTAAGCGCGAGACAAGCTTAACGGGACAGCAGCAGCGGCCAGCGGTAGTAGCGGATGTCTGTTTGGGGATGAGATGGAGACTGGCGGACGGAGAGGGATGCAAGGTGACGATGGTATGGGGTCGAACAAACGACCTCGACCGTTCAAAAGGTTCCTGTTTTCCCACTTTTCCTGGGTTCGCTTGCCGGCGTTCGGCACGAGGCGACTGACTACTTGATTCGACAAGTCTCTCTGCTGCGCGGCATGTTCGGACGGACACTAGGTAGACAAGACGAACTGCGGAGATTGGTGGTTCGTCCTTTTTTTTTTTTTCAGCTTGCTAGCTTAGGGCCAAGTTGTTCGAGAACGAGAAGACCGGGTTTGGTGTCGCGTGAGGAACTGGTCTCGATGGGTTCTGTGGAGAAAGCATGTAGCAGGAGGACGAACGGGCGAGAAAGATGGGGGGGGGGGGGGGGGGGGGGGGGGAGGGGGACGGCGCCGCAGGGGGGGGGGGGGGGGGGGGGGTGGGGGGGGGGGGGGGGGGGGGGGGAGGGGGGGGGGGGGAGGGGGGGGGGGGGGG